>PVJO010015450.1:0-44957 GCA_004026905.1 Hystrix cristata
GTAATAATTTCAGCAATTGTTGCAGCTTCACATGTGTAATCGAAAGGATCATACTCCAGTTTAGCTTTCAGATGGAGGCATTTTTTGCCGTTCTGAGCAGCTTTGAACTGAAACTCGTTATCCATCAGGATAATGATGTGCAGTCAAAAGAGGGGATCAAGGTACTCCTTCCCTTCACCAGAGACATCTTGACACATATTTGGAGAGGCATCTTTTATTGTTGTTTAAAATGTCTTTTGAATCCCAGGAGTATGTCTAGTCTGAGCAGCTGAAATTAGAACACTAGTGTATTGGATAGTGTCATTCTGAGCTATTGAAAAGTTGCAATTCAAAAATATATTAGGAAGTCTTGAGATTTCTCCCAAATGGTACCTGCTATCCTTTTAATAGTGATTTTGCAGGGCAGAATCCAGTGGAGTTGTGCCCAGGGTCCTTTTGGTAAATCCTCTGGAGCAGAAAAATTGGGTTGCTGCTTTCAGTCTTAGGCCTACAACCACGAAATACTTTTCCTGAGACCCAGTGTGCGCACCCTCCTTCCCCAATGCCAGGACGCTGAGCTGAGGCTTCCATATGGCTCAGCCAAGAGCCCTAATGAGGTCCACGCCTCTCTGTGCAAGTGGTAATTTGAGGAGAACTTTTCAGATTGACTATAGTTTTCTTTTATCTTGCTTCTCTCTTCTCCTTTCCCTTTCTTTTTGTTTCTTCTTCTACTTTTCTGTTTAATAACTGAACTTTTGGGAAGATGATAAGGATGTAAGAGTTACCACCATCCCTCATTAGCATTGCTTCTAGGACCTTGACTGATAACCAAAATCCATAGATGGCCATGTCCCTTGCATAAAGTGGCACAGTATTTACATAGAACATATGCATACTGTCCTTTATACTATAAATCATAACAGTGTAAGTAATTGGTATACTGCATTGTTCAGGTTATAAAGATAAAAGTCTGTACAAGTTCAGTACAGATAAGTTTTGCAGAATTTTCAATCTGTGATCGATGGAATTCAGACATGGAATCAGTCAATACAAAGAGACAAACGGATTTACATTGAAAGCTTTGGAGTGCAATTTATGGGCAATAGGCTGGAAGCCTTGAGTTTTAGGTTCTAGTGCAGACTGCTTTTAACTAGCTCTGTCACTTCGTATAAACACCAAATGTATAAAAATTTCTTGGAGGTTTAATTTGTCTGATCAATAAAATGTTGTCAGTGGCATGCTTGTCTTTCTGCTGTAGTGTAGAGCTTTTTATGTTTCACACTGGTGGAACTTATTAACTTTGTCCCCTGCACTATGCTGAGCACATCACATGTACTATCTCATCTGTTTAACATGAGGGCTCTGTAGGTCAGACACTTCTGTGCCTTTGCATTTGGGAGACAAAGGCTGAGAGAAACCAAATAATGCAGGGCTCAGAGGCCTGACCCCAAAACCTGTGCTCCAGACCACTGAAATGTTCTTCTAGGATAAAAGGAGATACCAGGGCTGACAGTGCAGCTCAGTGGTAGAGTGCCTGCCTGGGTGCATGAGGCTCTGGCTGGCTGCTGATCTCCAGCATCACAACAAAAAAGGTGTGCAGGTTCTTTAGAGGGTCACAGCAAATTGACAGAGAAAGCTCCTGTCAAGTCTCAGGCTTGGCAGGGCAGATAATTTGAAGAATATAGGCAGGCAGAAGCTTCCTGGCAGAGTCCTCCCCTCCCCACTCTATCTGTCAGTGTAGGCAGCAGGCCGCAGACCAAAATGGTCCTTCTCCTAACTTTTCTCTGTGCGTTTTCACGTTCAGTGGTAGCTCCATCCTCTGAGTCATGTAGGCTAAAGCCTGAGCTGCATTTTGGTGGATTTTCTCTTCTCACATGATTGGTTTCTGGTTCACCATTGCCATTGGGCTAAAGCTTAGATTCCCTGCCATAATATAAGAGCCCTTTGCTATATAAATCTCTCCCACCACCACCACCCTTTTGTCTCCTGATGCTTCAGTACCATTTCTTGAATAAGCATTGTACACGTTCAGCTTCTCCCTGTGTTTCCATGTTTTCCCTTTCCTGTCCACACCTCTGCTAAAGCATGTAGTAAAAGATGGAGAGGCAGCCTGGCAGAGGCATGAAGAACACAGAGGCAAACTCTCAGACTGGAAGCCCAGTTTTGCCATCTGGTTGCTGGGACATTTGTAAAGGAACTGAATCTGAATCCATCTCAATGTCCATATCTACAAAATGGTTGTGATACGAATAGCCCATCCCTCCTAGGATAGAGATGCCAGAGAAATAGAAGGAAGCTGCAGTTGGTCACAGCTGAGAAGGTGAAGTTTACAGAAAGAACATGCAGTGTTCTAATGGTGATGCAGACAATATATTGGTGGGATGCTAAAGAGTATTGAACAGATTCGGATTGAATAAGTGCTCTGTGCCATCCCACTGTATGTACAAATAGGACCACTTATATGATATCGAAGATATAATATTTTTAGCTAATACTTTAATAATCAGTTAGCCGGTTCACAGGGATAGTTGAGTGCATGAGTCAGTACCCACCTGGCATCAGGACTAAGATGGAAGGTAGTGGATGCCAGATGGCACGGGCTGGTGCTGGAAACTTAGAAGTACTGTCTGCAACACTGGGTTTTATTGTTATCAAAAACAACAATTCAGTGTGAATTTATTTGTTATCGGGCTTCCTCTATTAATTTTTTCTGTATTTGTGGTTGTTTTTTCATACTCAGATGGCACAAAGAGAGGAGATGGTACAAAGAGAGAAGGCTTTGTAGCTTCGTGGGGTTTTTCAAATAATTGTGCACAGTAATTCTGGTTGTATAATAACCACGTTCCAAAAGAAAGCCCCTCATTTGTGTGCTGATGTCTGCCTTCCATGGGAGGGAAAGGCAGGATAAGCAGGACTGGGAGGAGTTAGACTGTTTATTTTGTCGTGACTAAAAGTAGCTGTCTCATTCTTAACACCCCTCCCTGCAAGCATCCAGCAAACCCTGACCAAGGACTCACCAGCGTGGGTGTCGCCGCCTTCATTTAGGATGCTCCCAGGTGGCCTTCCTTGACACATGGTGCCAAGCTGCGGACTAAGCCTGTAACACACAGACCCTGGAGACATGTCAGATGCAAACTACAAGAGCAAGTCACCCAGGCCTACTGAGTCCCAGATTCCTAGTCTTGGAGGATGCGAAGCACAGCTCACCATTAAAGTTCTCATTGAGGACGGAGCAGGCCGGAGGCAGTGCCAGAGGCCTCAACATGTTCTTGCAGTCCTGGATGGGGCTTCCCCAGAGGGTCCTGGGGTCACTTGCTTTGCCTCATACTGAGCGCTTTTCCTCTTTATCCGTTAATGAATTGGGCTTTCCAGACTGCTTTGTTCTGGGAGATCTGTGTCTGAAAAATGTTTCGAACCATTGGCTCATACGTAGTAGAGGCCTTTGGTAAATAATATTTCTCATCCTCCATGTCCCTTCTCCTCTCTAATAAGGTACCTGGATCTTGTTATCAGGAAGGCAGAAGCTCTGTTGCTCTTCTCTCCTTGCTGATTTCCACTGTCTGTGAAATTGTTTCACGCAGGAGCCACCTTCACCTTCACAGCACAGTGTGGTGTGATTCACACTTCTGACCTCATCTTGTTGCTCTTATTTACCACTCAGCAACTCTGCCTGCAATTTTGGGGCTTTGTGCTTATTGCCCAGCTAGAAGTAACTAGGCTGCAGAGCGTTGCTCACTTTTAATTAGTCCCCTCCTTGTTAATTAGGAACATGCATTTCCCCGAAGCTGTGCAGCATGGCCTCAGGACTGGAGCTCCCCAGGCTTCCCCGAGTCTCCTCCAGTCCCGGCTGTCTCTGGCTGCACAGGAAGTGCTCATCTGACAGGTGGTGGATGGCCACTGATGTGGCGTTGGTTTTGCGGGGCTCTAGAGGAAAGCATGGAACTCTAGTGCTTGGCAGGAGCAAATTCCTCAGAAATACCGGCCATCGTTTTGACTGAGCCGGGGATGTTCTCTTTTTCTCCTTTCACATAAGGACATCTCTCAGTTAATTAAAAATTTCACTTGCCAGGGTGCCTTTTAATTGAGAAGTCTTAAACCTAATACGTGGCCTGGCCTCTGCTCAGAAGCACTTGAATGTTGCAGAGATTGTGTGTCCTGGCCCCAGTTGTGAGGCAAGAACAAGACTCACACAGGATGGCTGGGGTAGGAATTATGTGTCGGGATGGTACGAGTTTGCATAGCCAATCACAGATGTAAAAACGCAAGTCACCACTAAAAAGGAAAGCAGAACAATGACATGCCATAAATGAAAAGACTCATGGTAAGCTCAGAGATAAGGAAAATTGGATAGGTTGGGTGCAGTAGGAGGAACAGGCCTCAGCAAGCAGTTGGGGCCATTAAGGCTGTTGGATAGTGTAGCCTTGTAGGTAAAGAAGGACTTAGAGTCAGCTGGGGCTGGCTATGGAGCTGGGCTTGGCTGTTTGCCAACTGCACACCTTGGGAAAGTCACTTCACCACTCTAAGCCTCAATTTCCTTATCTTTTGTGGGGATAATAAGACTAAGCTCATAGGATTGTTTTGTGGATTAAATGAGATAATGTTTGTGAAACACTCAGTCTGATATCTGCCCCAAAGCAAATGCTCACTAAGTGGTTGTAATTATAAACAACAGGAGAGTGTAAGAAGCCTAGTTTTAAGTGTTCTCTTTTTGTGGTGCAGGGTGCCTCCCCCAACATTCAAAAGACCCACAAGACTGCAGAAGAGACAGAGGCTGGACAGTCAGTCCCTCTTCAGGGTTTCAGCCGCTGACTTAGCCCCACATCTGGGCTTGAGTTATCTTACTGCTGGGAAAAGGTTTTAAATTCTACGCAGGTTGCTTGACAATGACTTCTGATGCCCATGCCTTTCTTTCTTGGTACCCTCTGGGCTCTGCAGCTGCTCCTGTGCTGTGGAGGTGGTGAAGGGTGGGGCTAGAAGTGACAGCCATCAATAGTTAAGACCCTCTCCATCCAGGCTTCTCTACCAAGAGTTGCCAGCAAATTAAGGACCAAGAGCAAAATGGGCTTTGGCCTATTTCCTGGTTTTTCAGTGAGTGCAGCTGTGATTCATCTCCGTCTTCATTTTCTCATCAGCTGACCTCAATTTTTTTGCCATATTTCTTTTTCCTCCATTTAAATCGGGAGAATGGACTTCCCAGGAGGCTAGCATGAAGTTGAGGACTGGAGGGTACCATCCGGCTAGGAGATCCCTGGCTGAAAAGGAGTTAGTCAGCCCATCCCATGGGGCCACATCTGTGCTGGTCCTGGGGGAACGCACTCTTGGGGACTATTATAAGGAAGACTCCAGAGTGCAAACTTTGAGGTGCACCTTGCAGTTCAGTGTGAGTCCTCCTAGTTAAGAAGGAAGGAATTCCTGGCAAAGATCTGGCAATGGTTGGGGATCCTGGATGGAGGCAGTCGGGCAACCCTGAAGCTGTGGTCCCTGAGCGCTGAAGGGCCCTGGGCTCAACCACAGTGGGATCTATCCTGTGGGACCTTGCAGTGCAGTTAGGGGAGTCACTGGCTAGGAGCCTAAAACAGGATCCCCCACTGCCCAGGATGGTGCATCAGGGCAAGAAAATATTATTTAAAAATTGTTTTTCATTTTATTATTTTAGAGGTATGTTTTGTAAGTACATAATACAACAATATTGCAAACCTTGTCTGTAAAATGAATGCATTTACATTTATAGTACTCTTTAAAAGTTATTTACTGCCTGAATATGCTATTTATATTCATTAAGTTTGGGGCAACTGATCTCAAGTGCTGCAGCTAATGAGGCAGCAGCTCATGTGTAAGTAGATCCTTCTCTGTGTGAGGCCTGAGTCGCCTGTCCACATAAGCCACTAGGTGTTGAGACTAGAAGAGGTCGGGGGAAAAATTTGTGGCCAAGGTGAAACTCTGGATTCTTGGTTGCTGACTTAGCCAGAGAAGCCCCGTCCTCTCACTGGGATTTGGTTTCAGCACCTTTTAATTTATTCACAGTAATCGTGATCTGCTTCACTCTCTGCCTCAATTTCTTCAGCCGCCGTCAGGAACACACCTGAGGGTAAAGCACTTGGCAGGTGTAGAGATGCCCATAACTCAGTGGAACACAGAAACCTGCATTCCAGAAAGAGCTCTGATACCTGAGAAGCCCTCACTGAAGTGAAGAGGATGTGATGTGCGATTAGGAGCTATTATGTTTATTTCTGGGTTGTTTTAACTGCTCTGAAACCACCCCAGCCCTAAACTGTGTATAGGACACAGAATATAGCCGTTGCAAGGGTTGGTTGCATATACCCATTTCCACTGGAGGAAGGTAGATGGCAAGTGTATATCTGTGTGTGTGTGTGTGTGTGTGTGTGTGTGTGTGTGTGTGTGTGCGTGTGCATAGGGGAGGGATATCTGTGAACAGTGTGTACTGAGAGTATGGCCTGAGAGTTTTAATATCTTTCAGGTTTTGTAAGAGTTTTTATCTGTCTTCTGATGAATTTTGCAGTATTTTCCCTGCACTGAGGCATTTGGGATTCTGTGCTGAACCACATAGCTCTCTTCTTCCCTGTTCCATGTGCCTTGACCCTCCTCTAATACTCAGTGGCTGGTGTGTTGTCCAGGCAAGAGATGATGGGGCCTAGACTAGAATGGTGGCTGAAGTAGAAAGATGAAAACTGATCTGAGATATATTACAAAGTGGGGCCATATTGACTTGGTGATAAGTCAAGGGCAAAAGATGGTGGAGTAGGAAGGCTTAGAGGTGACTTCTATGTGTCTTACCTGAGCAGCTTGGTGGGGCATGATGCCTCTTACCACCATGAGGACAGTTGGAAGCAAGGTGGCCCAAGTTCTCAGTTACATGCTCCACTCTTATGATAGTCAGTGAGTTCTAAGCAACACTCCGTTACTGGCTCCAGTCTTTCGGTCAGGGTTCTCCTAAAACCTAATTACATTTTTACTTGAATTGTGAAGTCCTTGACGTTAGCTGAAGTCAAAGCATTTTCGTATCCATGACCATTGTTCACCAGAAGCATCTTGGGGGCTTTGGATGCATGGGCCGGTGCAGCAAGCATAGTGGGCTTGGAGTCAGAGATGGTTTGTGCTCTGGTTCTGCAGCCTGCAGGTCTTGTGGTATGAGACAAGTCACATAACTTCTCTGAATCTCAGTTCCCCAGATTGAGATGATTGTAGTAACATCTTTCTGAGCTCACAAAATGATTGTATCATATGGGATAAAGTATATTAAAATATCTTATAAAATGAAAAATACTGTGTTGTCTGGAAGGCAACATTTTATGTGACTCTAAAGTCTGTAACTCTATATAGTAGTTATCTATTTGTATATAACAAACTGCCTCAGATGCCTTTAATGCAAGAGCTTAAAACCATAAACATTTATTGTTTCTTGGGGTCTCAGAGTCAGGAATCCAGGAGTAGCTCACCTAGGGAATCCCATTCAGAATTTTTCAAAGGCTGCTGTCCATCTGTCAGTGCTCAGTCATCTCTAGGCTTCAGTGCTGCAGCATCCACTTCCACGCTCACTCAGGTGGTTGCTGGCAGGCCTGCCTCAGTGGCCTGCTGCCCTTTGGCTGTAGGCTTCAGTGTCTCTCCACATGGGCCTCTCCATGGAGCTGCTGATGGTAAGGGGAAATGCTGGGCTGTGGGGAGGCCGACCCAGGGCATGGGCTGCAGTTTATGATTATATGATCTTACACAGGGCAGAGTGACATATGTTACTGGTCACTCACATCAAGCTGGAGCAAGTATACAGTGGTATGAAAAACAGAAGACAGGATTATTGAGAGCATATTGGAACTGGCTGCCATCCCCTGAATACAAGAATTAAACTGAGGTAGAGAGAATTCTAAATGAAACCATATGTTCAAATAAAGCGCACAGTGTTAACTGGATATTCATTTTGGAGCACATTTGAAAACTCTGAATAAGAATCTTTGCGTGGCACCCTTTCCACACACACAGGATGGTATGTCTATCTATGAGATGTGACTTCGGTGTGTGTTCTATAGGTACAGCTAGCTAATCCTTTCACTGAAGGTGCCTTTGCTTCCTTTCTGTCAAAGAGCTGCCTGTATGTGCCTAAGCAGAGCCGACTCACTCAGTGGTGTTAGGGCATTTGGTCTACTACTTCCTGATCCAGGACACACTGCTTGTTTCTGTCCTCCACCAGTCTGCTTGGCTCTGCCTGCGTACAGGCTGAGCAAGTCTTGTAGAATTTCCTGCCGCTCCTTGAATAGCTTCCTTTATCACTCACAAGGCCTGTCCTTGTAGTATGTGGTGCCGCCTGACCTGGTCTCACCATGAAGCCACCGTCACCTCTGCCTGCCGCTGACCCTGACAGCATGTCACCAGGAGCGCTTCGCCTGGAGTCTCATGATTTATGAGCTCCTTGTGGCCATTCTGGCAGGCTATCATAGGATACAACTCTTGAGACAAAAATATCTGCTGAGATCTGTAGAGTGAAATGCTTACAACTATCCTGATAGCAACTTTGTCCTACTCGTGGAAACTCTGATACTCACTGCCGCACCTGGGGTGACCTGTAGCCCCTGGACCAAACTTGGGCCTGTGTTGCTTTCGGCTTCCAGTAAGCTGCTGCAGTAACTGTGGCCGCTTGCATATATTAACAAACATGGACGATTCCTAACATTTATCCTAAGTTTTTGTTATTTTTAAGTTTTGTTATTTTTAGGTTATTTATACTTTTCTTTTTAAACCCTCCTCTTCCTCACTTATCAACCATACAATGGTAGGTGGGAACCTGGCATTAACACTATATCTATCAACTACTTATATTATCTATTAACATTAACACTATCTCTATCAACTACTTATATCATCTATTAACACTTTATATCTATTTTACTGTCATTTGTCTGTTTGGGGCTCAGATTATAGTTCTTTGAGAAGACCTGAGTTCCTCTACAAGCTTATAAACTTACTGATGTTGAAATTTGTACTTGGTTCTCCTTTTCTTCTTCTATACTTCTTAGGCAATGCCCTGGACACAATAAGTGCTTAAAGCCTATTTGCTATATGTTGGAATAAAGACAGAAGGAACTGTGACTCTGAGCCTTTGTTGGCTCACTACCATATTGTACCAAGGTCTGAGGGCATTCAGGATGTTTCTTGGTCTGGGTGGGGTGTCAGGGTTTTTAATCCAACTTCTACTTGGGGTCTCAAGAAACTCCATTGTTTGGCCCAGGCTTACTGTGTTCCTCAGATTCCTGCCTTAAGAGTCCAGGAAAGGCTGTGAATTCTTTTTTTTTTTTTTTTTTTTTGGTGCCAGAGATCAAACTCAGGCCCTTGTGCTTACTAGGCAAGCACTCTAATCACTGAGCTAAATCCCCAGCCCCAAGGCTGTGAATTCTTTAAGCATCCCCCTATTTATATATGCCAGCCAAAAATGCTCGTAGGACTATTCTGACATGAGAGTGATAGAACACGGTCCACACTGAGAATGCTTTTCCGGTGTGAATTCTTGGTCCACCTCAGCCAGCTCAGACTGGAACAGCACTAGAAAACATTGTTCTGGTGGACATAAAGACTTCTTCTCCCTCTCATGCTGTTACCCAGAGCTGGCACGGATGGCAGCAAAGCCACTGTGCTGCACGTCCCCGTCAGCCTCATCAGTAAAGCCAGTGTTCCAGACATGCATCACAGAACCGTCCTTGGGTTTGTCCAGTGATAGGAGAGTACTGGGTGGAGCAGTCAGCAAGGGTGGACCTCGAAAAATGTAAGTGGCAAGAATGTAAGTGATGAGCATGAGGATTTGCTGCAATTAAAAACCAAAAATATGCATCTCTCTTCTCCCAACTTGGTTAGTGACAGGGATCTCTTCTTACACCCCACTCCTTCTCTGCCCCCCCACCCTAAGAGATGGAGCTACTCTAAAAGTCTAAGTGCTTTTTCTAAGTTTTTAAAATAGTAGCACAATGCCGGTATGTTCACATAAAGCTATATTTTTAATGTCATCTCTAAGTGGTAGTAGTGCCTAGTAATTACATGGTGCTTTCCATCTGTAAGTCAGTAAATACTTTACAAATGTTAACTCTATTTCTCCCAACCTCTCTGCCTAAACAGGGAGACTAGATCACATGGGCCTTCACGGCAGCTGCCCGTGGGTCCAGTTATGTCTCGTCAAAGTGTCTTTTCTGAAGGTGGCAGAGCTAGCAAAGTGACACCCACTCCTAAGAATAGCATTCTATGCTGCCAAATAAAGAACCTGAAGTCTCCATAGAAGCAAGTATAGAAAGAATTATTCTCTGCTGACTTCAGCAAGAAGATACTCCTCTACCTTATATTAACCTATGCCGTCTACAGTATAGCTGTGACTATTTTTGATTGTGGATTAGATTGCTGGAACAAGTGAGACCTAGTTCATCTGTTAATGGATGCAGAGTTTGTTTCTGGCATATATTATCTGCTCCAGATAATGAAAAGGGAAAAAATTCATCACTGCATCTTTTGTAGCAGTTTTAAGGCTTTTTGTTATTTTTTAAAGTTTATTTTCCTAAATATCAGAGATTTTTTCCTTCTTTTCCCCAAATACTGGACCAAGTAACCTTAAATTTTATACCAGCAAATTTCAAAAGTGAGACTAGACTTTGAAGTTACTTATATAACAAACAAAATTATATTCTACAGTTTTAAATTTCTTTAACCATAGTTTTGATAATGTGGCTTTAGTTAACCCAACATGATTTCAATCGTTTATGCAAATATAACAATTATTTCAATAAAAATTCTGCTAAAAAGATTGCATGCTTTAAGGTTTCTTAGCATAATAAGTGGTGTTGAATGGTCTATTTCTGTTTTTGTTTTTGTTTTACTTATTTTATCTTTAATGACAACCTATTTAAAGCAAAAGCCTTTAAAATGGCAGAATAACTTGATAACATGTCTTCACTGGTAATTTAATACTTGGATATAATGAGTTCATGTGCGAGATTTCATTAAAAACAGCAAGATGCCTGGACACCAAAGCTGGGGTGTTTTAATCACAGAATTATAGTAATTATACAAATCCTGAGATTTTCATCAGACAGAAAAGGCTTCCAGGGCTAAACATGCACTTTAAACTTAGCACTCAGAACTGTGTATTGTTCTAAATGACAGTAGAGAGACTCCCTGGGCCAAGAGAAATATAGGTAAAATACTGGAAAGAAAATGTTTACGTGTTGAATGTTTAAGGAAGATGGAGAAGTAAACTGTTTTGGTGGTAGAGGGGTGTGGGCAGGCAGCGCCTCTCCTGGGTTATAAGAGGACTTCTGTGTGTGAAGATAGTTTACAGCAGGGGCCACTCAGATGAAATCACTCGGCCTGGGGCACCGCCCTGTCATCAGCAAAGGAGGAATGACAGTGGTACCCGTCTGTCCTCCAGGGTCCTGGAGATGCTGACTTGGTTCCTTCTTCCCTGAAGTAACTGGGACAGGACACCAGGAAGCAGGATGATGATTTGCCCAGAATCTAGGATGAGTGAGGCTAACTAAAAAGCAATTTAGTCACCATGGGGCTTTTTAAAAATGTCAAGTTTTCACTAAACAACAAGGCATGTATGCCCTCAAGATCTTGTTAAGAGGAGTGATATAAAAAGATGCATTTAGAAAGGTTTTATGAAAATGTTCCTAAATAAAAATTTTTATTTAATCTATTTTTCTTTATTTCTGGCTAAGGTGAGTAGGGGGAGATGTAAAAGGAGGGTTAAAGAAGGGAGCACACTATGAAAGGAGTGCTGTGGAGATGCTGTCTGTGGTGAAGAGGGAGGCAGGGCACCTGCAGGGAAACGGAGATGGCCAGTTCGACTGGCTCCTCATTTGTTACAGGGGCTTGGAGTTGGGGCGCAGAGTGTGTGACCTGCTTGAGAATTACTGTTGAGCAGTCACGACAGAGAATTCCTTGCAGAGGCTGGACAAAGACAGGCCCAAGGTTTGAGTCCAGACAGGACGGTATTCCGGCTCTCTGTTCTTCCCCCAGCCCCATCCCTCTCCACAGTGCGCTCACCCGCCCCATCTGCAGGCAGGATTGGAGTTCAGGGGAACAGCTGTCCCTGATCCTTTCTGAGTGTGTTACCATCCAGGTTTACTGCTTGTGTATTTGAACCTCTGGATTCTTCCCTGCATGAGCATCAGAAAGCTTAAGTGTCCTCTATGATTGCGGCCAGGACTTCCCTGGATGAGGGCTTCCAGACGGACTCAGGGACTTTGCATCCTTCTCCCCGCCTGGCCAAGAAGTCCCTGCCTGCAAGTTCAGTGTCTTTCGAGTTTGCCCAGCTCACCTCCTCAGTAACAGAGATTGAACTTGGGTCTTCACACTAAACCACATCCCTGTCCTTTGTAAAATTTTATGTTGAGACAGGATCTTGTTAAATCACTAGGTTGTCCAGCCTGGGCTTCAACTTGTGATCCTTCTTCAGCCTCCCAGAGTTACTTTTTTTTCCCTTTTAAATCATCACACTGTGCCGCTATAGAGAATTTACAAGATATAAAAAAATCAGAGGAAAGCAGAAAAATCACAGTCCTTCCACCCAGAGAAAATTATTCTGTGTGTCTTTTCTGTGCACCCATCTTCTCTGTGCCTTGTGTTCTTTACATGGCGTTGCACTGCAGATGCACGTTTGTGTTCTGGTTTACATTTACCAATATTTAGTCATCTTTGCCAGGCACTTTCTTGACCCACAGGGAATTCCACAGACTGTGGCTTGCCAGAGTGAAGGAGGTGTCTCTTAAGCATCCCTATCCTTTGTGTCTCCCCAGGTCCCCCCATTGTCTGCGGCACATCAGGAAGGCTATGATGGGAACGGATGGGCGAACTTGGAGGTTCTTTCTGACCCACTGCTTCTGCCCGGAAGATCCGCCTTTAGGAGAGCTGTCTGAGGTGGTGGTGGACTCCAAGGGGCAGACAGACAAGCGCAGCGCGGGGGGCCTGAGCCGCACGCTTCCTGCAGTCTAGTCCAGTCCGGAAGCCCTGCAGCGGGGCCTGGGCTCTGGGATGCGGCGCGTGCTGGATGCCTGGCCCGGCCCTGAGTGACGATGGTCCGCCGCGGGCTGCTGGGGTGGGTCTCCCGGGTGGTGGTCCTGCTCGTGCTGCTGTGCTGCGCCGTCTCCGTCCTCTACATGCTGGCCTGCACCCCCAGGGGCGACGAGGAGCAGCGGGGGCTGCCCAGGGCCAACGGCCCCACGGGCAAGGAGGGCTACCAGGCCGCGCTGCAGGAGCGCGAGGAACAGCACCGCAACTACGTGAGCAGCCTCAAGCGGCAGATCGCGCAGCTCAAGGAGGAGCTACAGGGGCGCGGCGAGCAGCTGCGGGGCGCCCAGGAGCAGGCCAGCGAGGCGGCCGGCCGGGGCGCCGCGCCCAGAGCCCAGGCGCAGGCCGACCTTCTGGCCTTCCTGCGCGCACAGGTGGACAAGGCCGAGGTGCACAGCGGCGTCAAGCTGGCCACCGAGTACGCCGCGGTGCCCTTCGACAGCTTCACCCTGCAGAAAGTGTACCAGCTGGAGACCGGCCTCACGCGCCACCCCGAGGAGAAGCCCGTGAGGAAGGACAAGCGCGACGAGCTGGTGGAAGCCATCGAGTCAGCCTTGGAGAGTCTCAACAGCCCCTCGGAGAGCAGCCCAAACCAGCGCTCGTACTCGGCCTCGGACTTCATAGAAGGTTGGCGCATTGGGGTCTAGAGGGGTTGGGGGAGTCCGAGGAATGGCATCTGGGGTCCCCCGGTGCCCAGGCGGGTTCCTGCTACACGAAACTGGCAGGTGGCTCTGGCCTGGCTGGCGACGCCTTTCCTGTGAGCAACACCCAAGGCGTGGGTTTCTATTGCTTCCTCCTCCTTTCTCCTGGAAGGCACAGTCATTGAGTGCACACTTTGGTAGAGGCAGCACTTCTTCCTTTCATTCTTAAAAAATTAAAATATGGACATCAGACTTTGAAACCCATAGAGACTATGATAGGTAGTTTTCCTTGTGGCCCTTCTCACAGGCGCTCCTAGGAACTGGGCCTTGTTCTCAGGACCAGGGACAAGCAAGGAGTGGAGTGCTTGTACGGGTAGGACCCTGTTTGAGCAGCTTTACACTTACTCGTCTTCCTCAGAAGGACCCCACTAGGGAATGAGGAACGGGTGGTATGGATTAAGTACAGAAATACCTGAAAGTGCTTGAGTAGCAAGTAGCAGAGCCAGGAATCAAACCCCACAAGTCTGCATCCAGAGCACCTGTCCTAAGCCACCATACTGTGCTGCACAGGTCAGGGCACATGGAAATGAGACAGATGGAGCAGCTTTTCTCATGGGCACAAGGCATTCTCCTATTAATTTGTGTTTGTGTCTCCTTTTAGAAGATAACGGCTGTGTCCAGTTTCTTAGAAGGCTTCTTAGTATCTTTTTATTCATTTACACATTATTAAAACTTCAGAAATCAACCAGTGGGAG
The DNA here is from genome assembly GCA_004026905.1 of Hystrix cristata. NCBI lineage: Eukaryota > Metazoa > Chordata > Mammalia > Rodentia > Hystricidae > Hystrix > Hystrix cristata. The sequence goes on from PVJO010015450.1 coordinate 14,435, forward strand.
AAGTGATGCCCTCAGGAGCTTCTAGTTCTTTCCCCTGTTTCTGGATAGAATCCACTCCAAGTTGCCCAGGAATATAGCTATGTTCATCCAGCCCAGTTCCCTCTTTTGTCACAAAACCATCTTGCGGGCCTGTAGGCAGACCAGACCCTCTGTAGTTGCAGAGAAAACTCTGCTGCTGCTATTTATGCCTGTTCTCTTTGGGCACTTTCCTGCCTTAAGAGTCTTATGGTTCACTTTATATATGAACCATAAGTTCATGCAGTTTTAATGTAGCATCATTTTTAATATACCTAGAGCTAGGTAAAGGAATCATTTACAAAATCAAGCTTTTGGTGTGAGAGTGTTTTTTTTTTACTTATGTATGTGCAATATGAAAAAAAAACCACCTCGAACCATCAACTGCTGACCAGTATAATAATAAGCGCACAGTGAGCACGCTCAGTAAGAGTTCGAAATACGATGATGCCGCAGCATCACATTTTCTAGTGTGTTACAGTTTATGAAGCATTTCCACGTTGTGTGACTGGCTGGCCCCCAGGAAAAATCATTAAGCATAATTTTAAAATTGCCATCTCCCTGGAGTCTAGAGCTGCCCACAGATGAAGCAGTTTCAAAAGAACTTAATTACAAATCAATGTCTGCAGTTTGGAATGTTTGCCCTGGCGATTGTCAGTCTGCTTTCATTTTTGAAGTCTCTGGTCTGCTTTTCTCTGTACAGGGTGTGCGAGGCCTGTCTTTCTCAATCACAATGACACTTTTGTCGCCGGGTCTATTTGCTCTGAGATGCAGTGTTGTGCTGGAGACACTGTCGTCAAAGCTGCCCGGTCTTGCTCTCATGGCTGATATTGAAAGATGGTTTAATTCACATATGTCTTCCAAATTTGGTGAAAGTCTAATCAATTGTTTTCATATAACTAAATAAAAACAAAATGCTTCAAATATATTTTTGCTGATTTGATAATTACAAGCAGCAGAGGTTATTTACTATTTAAATTCTTATCCATAGCAAAAGATTATGGAGGCAATCTTCCATATTCACAGAGAGCCGGGTACTTGGCAGGTTCTGCCAGTCAGAGGAAGCTGCAGAGAGATAGAATTAATTCGATACAAGGAGTGACTTTGGAAATAGTTATGTCTCAGAACAAAGTGGTATTCCTGTCAGCACAAGAATTCCGTCATTTCCTGGAGGACCATTTGACCAAGAAGCCATAAATCACAGTCCTTGCTTCAGGGAGGTGGCTGGACTGAATTACTCTTGAGGACCTTCTCAACCCAGGCTCACAATTCTTCTGTCTATACCTAATTGAGGAGAAAAGGGAATGGAAAAGGTCTACTTTGAAGTCTCTCTTCTATAATGAATTAGAACAAATGATAAAGACCTTATAAGGATGAATTATATCTTTAACCAGTTTGTATGTCTAATCCTAACCTTAGAGAGAATGGTTTTGTGTAAAGGTATCAGTCCAAATGTTGGAGCAATGTAGAGGAAGTCCATAGGAAAATTTTGGGTTAGAAGTGGTAGTGTTCCACACATTCAGAGAATTCAAAGCGAAGAAGGCAAACCTGCTAACCCTGAACTATTGTGCTCAAAAAAGAAATAATGATAAAGCCGGTGGGGGGTAGTTCAGTGGTAGAGCACTTGCTTAGCATCCATGAGGCTCTGTGTTTAATCTTCAGCATCACACACAAAGCAGAGAAGAACAGAAAGAATAATAAAAGCCCACGGCATGCATCCAGATGATAATAGATGTGTAAACTTCAAGGTAGCTGTGAAGTGGGTAGCTCAGTGACATGTGCATGAGGCACTGTGTGACTTTGACCAAGACCCTTAAGCCCCATGAGACTCAGTCTCTTCCCGGTCAACAAGCCTCAATGGGCGTGGCCTCTGTAGCACATCCCAGCCCCAGCCGCCGAGCCCATCTTATCTGTAAAATGCTCTGACTTCTTTGTGGTTTTGCGAGGCCACTACCTCCGTGGACGCTCTCCCAGTTCTGTACTGGGTCACCTGGGCCAAGCCTACATTCAGATAGATTACTCAGAAGATCTGGTCTGGCTTCAGTGACTCCACAATCTACAGCTTCCAGAGGGAGAATGTCGCACTTAGGACTCTGCAATTTATTACCTATACGATTTAATTACCTGTCTCCAAAACCCAGGAGAGCACTATTTATTTCCTTTCCCTTTTCCCTCAATGGTCTATTGACTGTGATCTTTGTGCTGGATTCTACATAGTAGTACAAATTTTTAATAATATCTGAGGAAAGAATTGGGAGGAGAGGGGTGATCAGGTCCCATGACTCAGAATGCCGCACTGTGTATCTCCTTGAGTAAATAGAAAATTCCTTTCTGTGTGTTTGTGGTTTAGTTATTCCTTCAGTATAGGAAAATCACTTGAGTGTTGAAATCTGAGTGGCACGTCATCTGCCTCTGATTTCATGTTTTCAGTAGAGCATTTGAATGTAAGTTTGACGTCATTCCATGAAACCATTCAATTTTCGGAATCATTCCTCTTTCACAGTCCACACATCTGACAACGGGACCCCTCCTTGAGTCATTCGGGGGTGCTGTCTCTGTGGGGTTGTGCTGTCACTGGTCTGTGTCACTCACCCTCATCCAGCTCCTGCAGGGTGAGTACAGTGAGTAGAGGGGTCAGATGCTCAAAGACTCCATTTTGGGATGAGATGGAACCAAGCTATGACCTGCAAGAAAGTGAAGGTCTTGAGGGCACTGTGGTTGAAGTGTCCCCTGCAGACTTCCAGTGTTGCCACTGTGACAGTATAAAGAGGTGATTAGGCCATGAGGACTCCTCTCTTGTGAATGGGATTGAGGCCCTTATAAAAGAGGCTTCATGCACCTTTGGTAGCTTGCCCTTCTGCCTTCCACTGTGTGAGGACACAGCGCTTGTGTCCTCTGAGAATGCAGCCCTCGACAGACAGCCAGACCTGCCAGCACCTCGATTGTGGACTTTCCGGGCTCTATGCTGTGAGGAAATAAGTTTCTCTTCCTTGTACATACCCAGTTTGGGGTCTTGTGTTGTAGCAGCACAGAATAGATTAAGACAGAGGATACCCTGAGGTATGTTTTAAAATAAGAGCCTATGGAGATGGCATAAAAATTAGTAGCAAGCCGCACAGTCATCCCAGCCTCTTGTACTCTGGAGCCAAGACCTCTTGGAGATGATGAGTTCTCACCTTCCGTTGTTTGTCTGCTGCCAGGTAACCTCTAAGGGACACTGTCACCACTTAGCCTAAGCGTCTCTGACAAGTCCGGGTCTCAATTTGAGTAGTCTCTTGGGGAGCGATGTGGCAGCGACAGCAGTGGGTAGGTTGTATGTCCTTTTCTCACTGTGCATTTCAGCAGTGCGTCTCTTTGTCAGTCACTTGGTGACATGGGGTAGAAATGGTAAGACAGACATCCTGAGGCATTCTGGGCATTGAAGGCATGTCGGGATCTTGGTGTGGAATGAGGAAGGGTGGGGATTCTGCACAGTGGATGAACACCTGTATTTGCGGTGCAGTGGGGGAGACTCACAGGCGTGCAGGACAGCAAAGGATGTCAGGTCCTGAGTTAGGCTCCAAAATTCTCAACCTTTGTCTCCAGGGAAACGAGGGCGGCAGGATTCAGGACAGAATTTGAGACAGTCCTGGTGGAAGGACCGTGTTGGCTTGCCACTGGGTTCCGATCAGGCCTGTGCGGTATTAGGCTCCTGTCACCTCACTGTCACCTCTTTCCCACTACTTCTCCCACACCTCCCCCTCTGTTTACTGATGCTTTAAATTCTTGTAAGGAGGGGTAAATGCTTCTTATTCCGAATCTAGAGATGAGAGGCTTAAATGCAAATAAGTGGCTTGAGGCTGCACTTTGTAGAGTGGATTCTTCCTGTGGTGATGGTGAGAATGAAACCCTGCCTTGGATGTCTGCCAGCTTAGGCAGGAGCCCAACCTCTGGGCCTTCAATCAGGCCTCACAATCAGGAGAGCCCTTGGCAGGATAGATGCTGTTATTGCAGAATATTTTGATCATTTTTATATGGGTTCTACATTTTCATTTTGCTCTGGGCTTCATAGTCCTATCTCCAAGCTTGAGAGGACAGGAGGGAGCAGTAAAGAGAAAATACAATGGACTGTACAGTTCTGTCACCTTTGCTCCAAACAGCCCTCCTTATCACACTCACTGTGGGAACCTAGTGCTTAAACAGTGCAGCACCTTGGAGATCACAGCGGCCAGAGATGGTGATTACTGTGATTTATTCTGGCTGACAGTCTGTCTGTGCAAAAGGCACTATTTCTAACATTTTACAACCATGTTCTTAATTTCCTCTTTACCAGTGAGGTGGACACTTGTCTTACATCCATTTTGTCCATATGTAATTTGAAGTTCAAAGGTGTTAAGTAATATCCCTAAGGCGTGACAGGACCACAATTCCAGCACCTATGTCTTCTTCTCCTCTTAGAATTCAACCCCTTAGTCTGACTGCTGTTATACTCTGAGGGTCTCTGACTGTGCTCTTCTGGTCTCAAAATGATATAGGGAAACCTGTTTAAGAACATAGCTAAGATGCAAGTCCCTTTGGGAGAGGTCTCACAATGGAAAATTGTAAACTTTCTTGGGAAGAAATTTTGATCAAAAGAAAAGGAAAAGCACAAGATCCTGGAGAACACAAATGAGGAAGTGCAGGTAGAAGGTGCTAAAAATAAATTATTGAATTTAACCAATGGCATAATAAGTAGATTGCATTAGTCTGCTTTTTGTGTCTATAACAATCCCACAGACTGTGTAACCTTATTTAGCTTACCGTTCTGGAGGGTAGCAAGTCCAAGAGCATGATGCCAGCATCTGATGAGGGCTCCGTGCTTCATCATATAACCTGATGGAAGGCAGAAGGGCAGGCGAGCATGTGCAAGACAGAGAAAACAGGGCAGAAGTTGTCCTTTGTATCAGAAACCTACTCACACAATAATACCATTTATCCACTCTTGACTCAATCACCTCTGAGTTCCCATTCCTTAATTCTATTATAATGCCAATTAAATTTCAACATGAGTTTTGAGGGGAAATTCAAACCATAGCAAGCGTTTACAGGCTGTTAGCATGAAAAGCTTTATTTAAACTGTTCAAACACTGAAGTTCTTTCAGAGTCTTTGCAGCATTATGGAGAAAGGAAAGAGACTTAAAAGAGTCAGGAGAAAATAATGAATTCAAAACACCTCATTGAGTGCTCTTAAGGAACTGCTTGGCGTGCATATCAGTTCCTTAAATTTCTGTCATATTCTCCAAAATTTGCAATACTGTACATACACTTCAATTTTATGTAACTCCACAGTGTAGGCAGTTTGGAGGACTCCGTGATTGAATCCCAACTTCTCTTCCAAACTTCATTCCCCTTTGCCCATTCCTACCCTTCTCCAGCCAGTGAGTGATTCTTTTTCTTAAGGTGCCCTGACATTTCTCTTAGCAGATTCCCTCACTGGGAAGCCTGATTCTCTGTGTATCCAGTTTTATATTCTGCTGCCTCTCTGAAATCTTTTCTGATTCTTTCAGCTCTAAGTCCTCTTTCATCCTCTCCAAAGTAGTGTCTTGTGTTTGAGGGCATTTCACACTTCTGTATCTAGTTTTGTAGCTCTTCATTCAAACTTAACCAGTCTATTGACATCTTGCAACAGTAATTGAAAAGCTGACTTTCCTTATTCATTGATTGCACAGTCCTCAGCAATCTTTACACTTCACATTTTGCACTCAGACTTTCAGCTTCCATATCCCAATGTACACACAGCGATAGATAGATGATAGTTAGATAGATAGATATTCCTCATTTAAGGACCTACCTATTTAACAGTTGTTCAGACTTAAGACCAAGGCACACTACTATTTGGACTCGTGACCTGTCACTAGGACTTACGACCTATTTTTGGACTTAAGACACAGGAACGTGAGTGGCAGTATGGCCTTATGGTGTATTCTTCTGTAGTACGGTAATTTTTGCTGATTGTACTATACAGTACAGTACTACAGTTTTATGTTCTGTTATACATTTACAGTACTGCATGTAAGAGTTATGCAAATAAAAGCAAAGTCATCAAGTTGGAGTCTCCTTTGACGATTTCTCTGTTCTGATATTATAATGTACATACTATATATAATTCCTCACTGAGCGACCAATTCAGCTAACGACCTAGTCACAGGAACAGAGCTTGGTTGTTAAACGAGGGATGTCTATATTTATGGATGTTACTTCAAACTTTTTGAAAAAAAAGTTTATATAAAATCCAAGATATCTGCAGTACCCATATGACCAATCTGCTCTACTCTTACGGGTCCATTCTACAAAGGCTGATCAAAATATACAGTGAATGTTTCAATTAAAAATAAAAAAACTATTACAGTAAGTGACATATTGCTATTAATCTCTCTCAAAATACTTCCCCTCAAATCAAACACACTTACCCCATCGTTCTTGCCACTTTCTGAAGCAGTTCTGGAAGTCCTCTCTCATGAGTGTCTTTGTGAGATGTGATTATGGATATCACAAACGTGGCTGCCAAGTGCCATCCAACAGAAAGGTGGGCTTGCAGACACATAATCGTGTCCTCATCTACTATATTCACCAAATCTGGCACCATGACACTTCTGGTTCTTCCCCAAAGTCAAAATGACCACAAAAGGTGGATGTTTTTAATTGATTCAGGATGTTGAGGCAGCCATGAAAACACAACTAAATAGACTCACAAAAGAAGACTTCCAGATGTGCTTCAAAAAGTGGAAAGAACAATGGAAGAATTGTGTTCAAAGCAAAGGGGTAGCATTTTGAGCAAGATTAATGGAAATGTGTCTCTTTTTTTGGAGAGGTGCTAGGGATTGGGCTCAGGGCCTTGCACTTGCTAGGCAAGCACTCTAACACCTGAATTAAATCTCCAACCTTGGAAATGTATCTTTTACTGTAATAAATTTTTTAAAATTGACCTGTAGTCTTTGATCACACTTCATAAATCAGTTGTTTGGATGGGAAGATATTTTGCATTGATGTAATACCACAAATATTACTTAGGTTCCTAGGATGGACCAGGAATCTGAAATAAATCAAAACTCAAATACTGGGGGTTCAGTACAAGTGAATGTAAGAGTAGATCTCCTAGAAAGATATTTTCTTTTTCTGTCCTCGGCATTAGTAGTTCATTCTCAATATAGTCTCTAATAGTAAAACCAGTTTTAACAAACTTTTTTTCTGAAATAATTTTGGAATTATAGAAGAGTTGTAAAAATAGCCCAGAAAGTTCCTGTGTACCCTTCACTTAGATTCCTCCAATGCCAATGTATTATTTCATCATGGTATATTGATCAGAAGTAGGAAAATAATCTTGGTATAGTCATCTCCTCTAATATATGTGTTTTTCCTTTCTGGAATTGCAGTTATCCATAGACAACCACAGTCTGAAAATATTAAATGGAAAATTCCAAAGGAAAAAGATTCATAAATTTTATTATTTTATTATAGTATGTTGTTAGAATTGTGTTGTTTTATTTTTGTTGTTTTAAATATCTTACTATGCCTGATTTATAAATTAAATTTTATCATGAGTATGTATGTAGATGTAGAAAAACTGGTCAATAGAGGGTTTGGTGCTGTCCATGGGTCTGGGAATGTATCTCTCACAGGAAAGGCGGGACTACTTTACAATGCTGTTAACTAAATTAGCCTACATCTGGGTTTGTTGTTGTACTTCTGCTCCTTGGTGTTTGCTGAACTTGATAGATCTGCACTTTAGTGCCTGTCACTTATTTTTCATAAATTCTGTACCACTATTTCTTCAAAAAAATTTTTTGCCCTGTTTCTTCTGTCTTCTGGAATTCGTTTTGTGTATGCCAAACTGTTTGAGATCGTGTCTCAGCTCTCGCATATCTTGTTTCCTTGTTTTTACGTTTTTTTCTCTGTGTTTCAGTTTAGATAGCTTTTACTGACCACCTCAAGTGAACTATTCCCTTGATAGACTTAATCAGCCAGTTAAAAGACAATATTCATCTCTATTACCGTATTTTGCACTTCTTGAATTCTCATTTTATTCTTACAATTTCCATCTTTCTGCTGAAATTATCCATCTTGTCATACATGTTATCTCCTTTTTCCTTTTGCACCTTTAACATACTTATCCTGCTTGTTTTCAATTCCCTGATAGGTAGTTCTAGTACATGTGAAGTACATGAGTCTGGTTCTGATCATTGCTTTGTGTTTTGGATAGTTCTTGCCCTTCCTGTGTCTTGTAACTTTTGTTGAAAGCCACACATCTTGTATAGACAGCAATGATGGTGGTAAATAGTTTATGCTTGGAAATAGTGTTCCCTTTCCCCAGGTGCCTAGTGTGTGTGATGGGGGAGAACTGGTCAGAGGAGGTGATTTATCTGCAAGTACTCCTTGACCTACAATGTGGTTATGTTCTATCGATGCATCATAAATTGAAAATATTGTAAATTGAAATGCATTTCATATTTCTAGCTTACCAAACATCTCAGCTTATTGTAGCCTATCTTAAACATGCTCAAAACACATTTGTGCAAAATCATCTAAGACAAAGTATGTTTTATATCATGAAGCGTTGATGATCTTGTATGATGTATTCAATAGTGGACTGAAGTGAAAACCAGGATGGTCGTATGGGCATGCTTTCGTGCCCTCATAAGGTAAAAAAAAGCAACGTAAATTGAACTTGTACTTGGGTAAGTCGGGAACTTTCTGTAGTCAGGAGCTGGGCTGGGTCTGAGGTTTGCTGTTGCTATGGTTACCCTGCTAGAGCAGCAGGCTTCAGGGGCCTTCAGTGATACTTGGGAGGTTGTTTTGCCTACACAGTGGTCAACCCTGCCATGTAGGTCTTTCCTTTGCTCTGTACCTCAGAGAAAATCTCTCTGTACTTTTCTTCTGTGAAGCATTCTGTTGTCAAAACAAACAAAAAACAAAACAAAGGAAACAAAAAACCCCAGCAACATTGTGCTGTGACTTGTTACTAAAAGCTCTTTAGCTTGGGTGTGGCAAGTGGTCTTATCTCTGATATTCCGATTAAATCTCGGTCCCATGCAGATGCTGTGGTGCCTGGTCCTGGGGTATTTTCCTATCCCATCCCAGGAGAAAGGCTCTTTTAGCCCTCATTTCTCCCAGCTGCAGTGAGTTCCCACCAGTTCCCCAAGGTCTGGTTCTCTAATGTCTGTTGCCTGTTCCCCCATCAGTAAGGTTTTTGTTCCATAGGAGGAAAATGCAAAGAGGGTTCAGCAGTTTCTTGCTGCACTCACATGGCTACTGTCTCTCTCCTGGGACTGCACGGTGTTGTTTCTGCTGTTAAAGTTCTTTCTGATCTTCCTCTGGGCACCCAGTGGGGTTCAGGAGAAAGCAGGGAAGGGGGCGGAGACTTCTCTTGTTTTAAATTACTTTTGAAATCTCAAGGGACTTCACTGTCCTGTCAGCCTACATTGAGCCTTCATCTCTTTGTGGATTTCTTCTCATCAGTGGACCTTTAAATCTACCTTGCAAGGCTGGAGCTCTTGTCTCAGCCTCAGCTTTTGTACTGGCTGTTTGCTTCATAACTTCACCTCTCTACTGTTTTTAAAATAATACCTTGCATTTGAAGTCAGCCTGGCTCTTTTTAAAAAAAAATGCTTCTTCCAGCTTGTTATATCCTGGAGCAGAACCAGAAGTGTGAAACCTCTTTTTAAAATAATAATTTAAAACCTATTGATTACTTTGTGGGCTGTCACTGCTCTGCAAATCAATAATCTCTTCTCACAACCTCACTCCCTAGTCTTGACCATCACCCACACCCCAGCAGTTTACAAGAACTGAGTTGTATTGATTTTGCTCATGAGTGGGGATGTTGTGGTTACACCCCCAATGTGGAAGTCCATTAGTGGAACATTTACTTGGAGTAAAAACCTCAAATTTCATGATCTGTGTCCTATGGCTATGGGTCAAAGAAACGTCATTGTTTCTTAAAACTGGTTGGGTCTTCTGTTTTGTTTTGTTTTGTTTTGTTTTGTTTGAGTTTTTGGTTTTACTAGTGTTGGGCATTTGAATTTCTTCTCTCAAATGCTGTGTTCTCGTAAGAACTATTCTTTTGGTAGTAATTTATAATTGATGAGCACACTGGTCCAAATTGGTGGTGTGGAGTCGGCTGTGTCTTTCTCACTGTGAGAATGTGGGGCCATCATCTTCCATTCCTTTCTTCCTTTACCTTAATCCTCTGGAGTCCCTTTTATGGCATTCTAGTGTTGATACCAGGCCTGCGTGAGAGTGGAAAGAGAGAGGATAGGTACTAACTTAGTGCTGCCTCAGCTACCTGCCTGTTCCCTGCATGTCCCCTCTACCGCATGCCTGGAAATCTGTTGGTGGCTGAAGTCTTTCCCTTCTCCATCTCTTTTTCACCTTCCTCAGGTTCCCATCCCAGGCGGTCACCTCTCTTCCTTCCCTTCCCGTGCCCATCCCCACCTTCTAGAGCCAGGCTCCAGGAAGCCTTCACCAGTGACTTACTGCTCCCTTGTCTCCTGTTCCTCAAGTCAGAATTTGCTTGCTCTCCCTGGAGAAGGGGGACCCTGGGGAGACAGTGATGACAAGATTTTGACTGTAAGCAGGATGAAGGTCTGAGACTCCCTTCATCCCCCTCCACAGGTCTGTGTTGAGGTTGCTTGTCAGAAGTGGGAATCCACAGGGGACTTTGGGCTCATTCTTCTCCAGAGTGAGAGGGCTGCTGAGCCTTGTGCCCGGGTGACTTTATTCCCATTCTAGGGCCCATCGGAGCTGAGGTGGGAGAGGGATAAATCAAGAAGAGTGACTCTGTCCTGGAGATTATTGCCTAAGTCCTATGGCCCTCCCTTTTCCCTCAATTTCCCATTTTAATTGTGGACACAGATGAAGCGAAGAAACTGACCTTTCCAATCTTGGAGAGTTCCGTGTGGTTTATCAGCTGGTGTAGAGAACACAATTCTGAGAGGTGACTTCATCGGAAGTTTTTGATGGGGAGGGTACTGACTGCAGAAAACAGAACCGGGGAAATTAAATTGCAGGAGGAGTTAATTAGGTTAAGTGCTGCCTGAAACTTCGTAGCTAGTTAAATGAAGTAATGAATGTGTAATGGGATACAGTGAGATTTATGCTTTGATATTTTTAAAGACTTAGATATTGAATGGTCTCTATTCATTGGACATGCCTTAGGCATAGTCAGTGCTGAGAATGGACAAGTTAGATGATATAGTTCCTTCCCTTCCCAAACCCCAGAGACCAGGCAGAGGAACACCCAGCCAAGCATATGGGTAATGACAGCCACACACAGTCATCCATTAAACAAACAGTACAGAGGAGCAGAGGAGGCGAGGGGGAAGGGGAGAAGAGAGGAGATCACAAGACCACGGTATGTTGGATGGACCGGCCAAGAAGAACACAACAGGAAAGGATCCCCTCGAATTTGGCTGTGAAAGATGAATGTGGCCTATGAATGGGTTCAGGCCAAGGATGTGTTGTCTCCTGTGGGAGGTAAGTCTTTTGGGCAGCAGAAACATGGAGATGTGCAACCACTTGGTGTGTCTAGAGCACTACAGCTAATCGAATAGTGCTGGAGTGTTAAGTAGGAGCATAATAGACTGGGGTGGGAAGAGAGATGGCAAGGTGACAACCCTGAAGAATTACTCAGGGCTTATATACTGTGTATTATTATTCTACAGGGCATGTGGAACTGTGGACTCTTTTACATGCTGTATTACATTTGCTTTCTACCCGGGTCACTCTGATAGCAGGGTAGAGTGGGTTGGAGTAAAGGCAGATTTGGAAAATAGGCTGGCAGTCAAAATGTTAAATGGAGAGAAACCATATGACTCATATATCCATGAGAAATGAAAGCATACATTAACAGAAGAGCTAACACATAAATATTTGTAATTCATAAGAGCCAAAAGATGGAAGGATCCCAAATGGCCATCAGTGGATGGACTGATAAATGTAAAATGCCATATACCCACAACAGGAAATGTTCCAGACCTAGCAAGAAATGAAGTATTGATACATGCTTCAACACTGATGGCCCTCAAAAGCACTATGCTAACTAAAAGGAAACAGACATGAGCAATCACATGTGTATAATTCCATTTATATGAAATGTACACAATGAGCAAATCTCTAGGGACACAGAGTAGATTAGTGGTTGCCTGGGGCTCTAAATGAGTGGGTGGATGAGGCGTGACCACTAAGTAGTGCGGAGTTTCTTTGTGGGACTTGGAGTGAGTGATACAATGCTCTAAAATTAGGTGTTGTCATGATCACACATACTAAAAGTGTACTTTTAATGGAAAGTTGTATGGCATGCAAACTATACCTAAATAAATTAATTATTTAAAATAATAAGATACAACCTCTGTCCTCAAAAAGAAAAGAAAGTAGGAGCTGGGAAACTAATTAAAATGTTTTAAAAATAAGGCTGACTGAAGGGCTCCTGAGTAGACAGAAGGGTCACAGAGATGCTGGATGTATTGGAAGATTCTAATTCTTTTGATTTCACTCTGGCATCCTGGGATTGTCCATAGACATTTCTCAAGAGGCCTGAGTGAAGCTATAATGAACATATTTTTATGATGGCTTTTTCAATAAAGAAATTAAGGCAGCTATAGTGTTTATTGATGTCATCTCTTTTCCACGTGGCTAAGTGTTGAATCATATCTTCCTATGTTAAATAGGAAGCATACAAATAAGTGCATTCCAATAGGGAGGGTGCAGAGGCCAAAAGAAGGAACACCCAAGTCTTATTTTTACTACAAGATTAATTCAACAGACAAAAATATGAAAAAAGTCTCTGTTGACATTGTTTCTGATCATACTGAGCTTATTATCATAAAGATGAATTTCCAACTTGGAAATAATTTCTCCAATATGTTATCATTAGTTGGAGGCTAAATATTCCAGCATAGTACCCAAAAGCATCCGTGCCATTGCTCGGCTGGTGGCTTTTGGCAACAGAGGCCCAGGAGCAGAGCTGGCGGGATGGAAAAGCTACGAGACCAAAACAGCTGGGCCTCCAGCTGGTGTTGAAGTAGAATACGCCATTATCATGCAAGCCTTTGGGGCAAAACCAAGTCAGATGAGGGCGTCAAGCTCGCTGTGGGCAAGGCTTGGCACCAGTCAGCAGGCCAGCCCAGCAGGGTAGATGGCACCAATTTTAAGTGGCTGGACATGGAGAGAGGTTAGGAGACAGGCAGCAGATGTGAGCCGAATCAGGAGACCACGGGCAGTGTGCTAGAACCTGAAAACACGAAGGAGTTGTGACCTTGAGATAATTATGTATTCAATAAACATTTACTGAATCTGACTACATATCCAGCATAATTCAAGGGTGTGTTGGTTCATCTCAGGATGAACCTGACCCAAAATAAGGGCTGCTCTGAAGAGGTGACTTCATGGTTCTCATACCCGTAGTACTTTGCACCTTAAATCCTGTAAATTTCTAGATATTTCCTGAAAGATTGTCAGTAGTTAGCAATGTGAAGCTCCATGTGAGGCTACAGTGCAAGCACATTATTCATTTTCAAGTTCATGGCCAAACCTTCTCAAAGTACGAATATGTTTATGGTAAGTAAGTAGAATTTGTTTATGAGTAGTGCAGAGTGCACTTTTGGCCGCCCTTCATGTTTAATGAAATCATTAATCTGTTACCTCTGCCCAAAAACTATATTACACTTGAATTCAAGAAGAATTGCACAAACTGGCCTCATATAAAGTGTATGGAATGTAAAAATACGTCATATTACCCTCCAGTTACATACTAAAATTACTCTAAATCAGTCATGTCCTTTGAAAATTATTGGAAAACACAGAAAGACTAAGGGTGAAATGTAAAAAGTCCTTACATATTTAGTTAAGCACACACACAAGCAGGACACACGTTCTTATTTAAACTCAAGCCCAGATAAACATCACGAAAGATGAAAAGATGAAAGACATGAACAGACCACAAAAGAACAGATATAAGTATCTTGTGTCTGGTAACATGAGAAAGTATTCAATTTTTCATACCTGAAAAGTAGGGAAAAATGAAGAATCGTACATTAAATTTCCATAATTTTAAAAATAGACTATACATGATACTGGTAAAGGTAGAGGAAATGAAAATTTACACTTAGTAACAGTAGTATAAATTGGCAAGCCATTCTCTTGTATGAAGAGCCTTTAAAATGTTCATACTTTTTCCAAGTACTTTAATTTCTGAAAGCTTATTCTCAAAAGTGTCTATGAATATTTATATCAAGAATATTCATCATAATTAGAAACAACCCTGATGTCTAACAACGGGAGACTGTTAAAATTATATAGTATCTATATGGAGGTGTATTGCAACTATAAGTCATTTATTCAATAAATAATATGGATCAAAGTCTTCCCATGAGAAAAACTATGATTTTAATTATGAAAATAATTATAAAGTTTTAACTATATGAAGAACAAATATCAAGAAGATGAATATATTATATCAAGGCATATAATTTTTTTCTAAATGGTGGAATTATGAGTGATGTTATATTTTCTATATATTCTACTTGGAAAATGTATTATCATCTTATTTCACAATAAGATAGGACAATGCTTCACTCATGTTAGAATTATAAAAAAAGGAAACAGTGTTTGACTCCCCGAATGTGACAAAATGGGGTAGTTGAAACAAACAGAATCTGAAGGGTGGTATCCTGTGGCCTCCCTGTCGCCCCCTCCATGTGAAGAATCCAGAGGAGAAAAACACAATTACAGGTCACTTCTCAATCTTGACTAATCTTTACCCTAATTATCAAGACCAGAGGAGGCAGCCTGCAAAGGTGCAAAGGTTTTGAGTAAGGTGATTATAGGATCATAGGAAGAAGTTTGTGCCTACAGCTCCGGGGGCTAGTGCCCACCTTCCCCCAGTTATATATACATGCTGGCAAGAGCTGTGTGCAGGGCGCACTCAGCGGGTTTACCAGTTGACTCTGAAAGAATGTTGGCTTCCTTCCTGTGGCTCCTAAACAGAAGTTAGGCAGAACTAGGGCTCCGGTGTTCCTTGTCGAAGTCACTTTCCTTGTGTCATCTTAGGACGCTTGCTAACTTTTATTAGCCTTCCTAGGACTCCCAGGAGATGAATAAGAGTGTTAAATGGCAAGAGGAAAGAGAACAAAACACCCCTTGTTCCTGTTCTTCAAAAAAAGACCCCACTGTCAACAGTGCCTTTTTATTTTTCTTTTTGCAGACTGTCTTTCCCTTTTCCCTTCTTTCCCAAAAATATGTTTCACAGTCAGTTTGTGAAAACCAGTGAGAGCTGTGGCATTCTGTCCTGTGCTGTCTTCCATCTGTAGCCTGGGCTGTATTCTGCACCATCTATTTAGAGCACTTCAATTAGGAGCGTTTCATGTGCCATTTCAAGGGGGGCTGGAAAGTCAGATGGGTGAGCAGGGCCATTGATCAGGCCTCGCTTCTGACTGTTGCTGGCTCTCATCTGCCATTCCCAGAAATTAGAGATATTTGGGGGTCATCAAGAGAACAGATGGTGTCTGAAAGCAGCTGGCCCATGCAGTAATTAGCCCACACTGACGACTGGTCATTTTCTGAGCTTGGAGCAGAAATTTGTTTTCGTTTGGGCCATTCAAGGTGTGTGTGGGGGACTTTGGTTAGAACACACAGGGTTGGAAAGTATGAGTGAAAGTGTCATCCTGGGTGATAGATGTCAGCTCAGCGGGCTGTCAAGCAAAGGGGTCCTAGCAAAAAGGTACGAGGAGAGATTTGTTTTGTTTTGCTTTGCTTTTATTTAAAATTCAAGGCATTCACCTATATTTAATAGACCCAGGAAAAGAGGCCATTGTAAAGAGAGCCAGAAAATACAATATGGGACACTGAAAGGGTGCAAAGACCCCCATACACTCCCTGTTAGTAGCATTCGTGTCACATGATTATTGATTAGTATGCAACCCCCCCAACGCAACCCCCCTTGATAGCATTTGTGTTCTGTGATAAAGTTAACTCAGTCCCACACTAGGCTGAAATGAGGGACCATTACTTGTACCACCATCTGTAACACTTCAGCAGATTGCCTTGTATGTAGACATTGATTGTATGTTGAATGAATAAATGAACTCCCGGGGGTTCAGACCACAGATAGAGGATTGGCCTTGGAAGGGAGGGAGGAGAATGCAGAGCCTTCAAGACCCTGCAGTAAATTTTTGTTTATTTGATTTTAATTTAGAGACCAAAAGTTTAATCTAAACCAAAAATAACCACCGTGATAGATATTCAATAGATATTTCTTGATGGTTTCACAAGACAATTTTATTCCTCTGTATCTCTGGTATTTTGGTGTGACTTTTTTTTTTTTTTGCCATATTGGGAATCAAGCCCAGGGCTTCATGCGTGCCAGACAAATGCTGTACTACTGAGCTCCACCGTAGCCCCTTGATTTAACTCTTAAAGTGGAAAGCTAATCATGGGCTCCTTACTTCCACGTCAGTAATCATACTGATTCTCTCCCCACCTTCCCTGTCTTCCAAGAATAGCTGGCGTTGTCTCCCCCATATGGTCACATTATGAACCTTCTTAGGTGACCTGGTCTCCCATCTCCATTTTCTGCTGGTAGGAAATACATTTTCTGCCCTTCCAATCAGGGCCATTATTTCTTCTTCAACTTCTTTGCACATAATCATAACTGTGTATGATTTTCAAAAAACCCGACTCTGTAAAATGCAAACTGCCCAATTCTAATATGACTTATGGGCAGGGAACATTTTGGGGGGGAGGCAATCTCAACCTGCTGCTTCCTGTCCTCCTAAATCCAGTTTGGAGTCAGGCTGCCTGGATTTAAATCTCAGTGAACCATTACTCTCACTTTCTTTATCTGAAAAATTGACATCATTAATACCCATCCGGTGGGGCTGTGTGGTAAGCTGTGTGTAGGTTAGTACACATAATGCTTTCACAGCAGTGCATAGCACACTAATATTAGTATTAGGATTATTGTTTTTGTTATTTGTTGACAAGCTTAGGGGGAAAGCATTTTTATGGCCCCAGAAATTTTTAAGCCTTCTTCCCTAGCTCCTCGCATCTTCCTGAATTACAGTTAATCTTACCTAAGATACCATTGACTAGTGGGTGATTTATTTCCCTTCCTGGACTTATCTCCAAAATATCATTTAATATAAACAAAATGAAACACCCTTTAATGAGGAAGTTTTGAGAAGTTCTCTTTACAGAATTAGAATCCTGATATGTGTCATTTTTTTTGTTTGTTGGTTTTTGGTGCTGGGGATCGAACTCAGGGCCTTGTGCTTGCTAGGTAAGCACTCTAACCACTGGGCTAAATCCCCAGCCGCTAGAACCCTGATATAAACCCATGTTAATGTTGTGGTACTGAATGGTATGTTAATTATCTTTTTGGTGCATAGGGTATCCATTGGAGTGAGCCAGTGTTTCTTTGAAAGGCTATGATATAGAGAATTTTGGATTTAGGATGGATGTTAATATTCATTCATGTTTCTTTCAGCATATGTTGGAATATGAGTTTTCATTCATTCTTTGGACAGCTGTCATTCCATTTTAAAACTCCAAACCTTCATTGACTACAGAGCTCAATGATTTCATGATCCCTTCAGTGTTTTCTGATTAGAAGTGTCACTGGAGGACAGATGGCGTAGGAAGGATGTTCTGTTGGCGTGTGAAAGGACACTTCTACACTGAGAACTGGTACGAAGAACAGATACATACTAAGCACCTTAGCCACGGCCACAGGCAGAGTCCTCAGGGCCGTGGCTGCTCGCCTAGTGGAGTTTATAAAAGCCGGACCATCTTCCTTCTCTGGAGTTTGCCCATTATTCTTATTGACTTTCCATTCACCATGTTAATTGCTAATAGAATCTAGTTTCCTGGCCCAGACCTCAGTTGTCTCACCCTTTGCAGTAAGTGGAGGCCCCACCATGGTCTTGACACGCCTTCCCCATGGGCTGACTGTGTCCAGGGCCTCTCTGTCATGGAGACAGGCTGTCCGGGGGGCTCTGGAGCTGGTTTGACCAATGAAAAGCAGCAGTTAAAGAAACTTGTCCCTTTATTTCCAGACACCACGGTTACTGCTAGGAGGTGAAATGTTCTTGTTGGGGTGCTAGTTGGAGTGAAATTGTTTGTCTTTTAAAAGCAATGCTGTATTTTAAGATATTAACATGATAGATGAGACTCTAGGGACAGAACATTAGTAAACGTTAAAGCAAAAGCTTTCAGGAATAAAATTTAAGCTCTTTAGAGTTGTCAACTGGAAAAAAAGTGAGGTAATTCTTCAAAAGGCAAGTGTTGTATAAAAGTGTGAGTTGGCATCTGAATGTAGGTTAACTCTTTTCCCTAAGAATAATGGCTAGAGGATTTCTCTTCGCTTTGGCTTCTTAAGACAAGTGGTAAATCCTGGCATCCATTCACACAGGCATTAAGTAGTAGGTAGTCTTTTTAGTTACCACTCCTTCAACAGCTATTATTGAGCACCTACTGTGTGCCATACACAGTGTTAGGAATCAGGAATCCAGAAGTGAAATCTAGTTAAAAAGCCTGGCTGTAAAGTTTATATTCTACTTGAGAGAGGCAATAAATATAAAAACTGAGAAACCAAGTTATGTAGCTTGAGGAAAAGAGATTCCCTTAACATAGGAACAGTAAATGAGCCTAAAGGTCAGGGTTTCTGGGGAATTTATCACTTTGAGTGTGCGTGTGTGTGTGAGAGAGAGAGATATTTGAGATTGAACCCAATCTCCACAGCCCATTTTTAATTTTTTAAATTTTGAGACAGAGTCTTACTGAGTCACTGAGTAAGGCTGAGCCCACTGAACCCACAGGCTGGGCTCAAATTCGTGATCTTCCTGCCTCAGCATCCCAGAGTGCTGGGATCACAGGTGTGCACCACCACCCTGGCTACACAGTCTTAAACAAGGCAGCAAACAGGCTTTGTTGAGAAAGTGGCATCTGAGCAGAAACTTAGAGTGAGGGAATGAGCTGTTGGCTATCTGCAGGCAGAGGGTTCTGGGTAGGAGGAACCTGCCTGCCCTGCTGGATCAAGCCGCAAAAAGGGCAAGGAGAGGAGGTGTGAGGTCCAGGAAGCAGGGGAGGGGGTGGAGGCCTTGTAGGCAGAAGGGCTTTGGCTTGTACCCTCAACAGATGGGAAGACCCAATCAGAAGGGTGGAGCGATCTCACTTAAGCCTTGAAAGGAGGATTTTGGATGCTATGTTGAGACTTTGGGGAGACAGGTTGAAGCAGAGAGACCACATGTGGCAGCAGGTGAAAGTAGCCGGGACTGGAATGGTGCGAAGGAGATGGTTGAATGTTTTCAGAATCTGAGCATATTTTGCAGGCAGAGCCCACTGGTTTGTTATTGGGTAGATGAGAAAGGGAGGCGTCAGGGAACACTCAGAGGATTGCATGCTTTGCTATTAACTGAGGTGGCAAGAGTGCACATGCGTGTGTAAAATAGAAATGTGTGTGTGCACACACAGTATGTTCTGGGAGGGTAGACCCTGGTTACCAGTGTTGTTTGCCATTACTGGTTTTATTCCTTTATTAAGCTGCCATAACAAAGTACTACAGACTTAGTGTTGTAAATAACAAAAATTTATTTTCTCACAACTTTGGAAGGCTACAAGTCTAAGTTGGAGGTGTCTGCAGGCTTGGTTTCTTTTGAAGTGTCTCTGTGGCTCACAGATGACATCTTCTTGCTGTATCCTCACAACATCCCTTCTCTGTGCATGGGCATCCTTGGTATCTCCCCTATGTGTCCTAATTTCCTCACTTTTCAAGAACACCACAGATCAGTTAGGGCTCACCCCAACAACCTCATTTTAAGAAGAGTGTCAAACCCACTTTTGTAGGGTGTGAAAGATTGAGTCCCAAGGGATGATATTCAGAGCTGAATCTTGAGGAATGAGTGGGAACTGACAGGGATGGGAAAGTAGACAGAGGCTGGGCTGGGAAGCCAAAAGTGGTGGGGTACAAAGCCCTAGGACAAAGCAGAGCTCGGCGGCGTCATGTGCTAAGATCCACTTAAAGAGAGCTTTGGGTTTGGGTTCAGAGTGTTTTGAGATGGGGCTAGAACTGAGAACCAGTTATAACAAAGTCTCTTTACTCTATATACCTCTGGGGTTGTGGATACCAGGGAGCCACTGAAGGGGTTTAAACAGAGGGTGATATTATCAAATTACAGTTAGAAATATCTCCATGACTGTTCTGGAGAGAATGAATCAGATGTTCTACAAAGAGCTTGTAGTGATTCCAGCTGAGAGATTGTCATTCTGAGCTACTACAGCGGAATCAGGGATCAAAGAAGTGAAAGATTCCCGAGATTCTGAGGAACAGAAGCCATAGGGTTTGGTGATGCTCAGACAATCATAATAGTGAACATTTATGTAAAGCTTGCTGTGCGCTGGAGGTGGGATGGAGAGGGAGCAGACTGGGCAGCTCTTGAGTGGCTGGTGCCATTCATGGCCCCTCTAAAGTGAAGAGTTAGGCTAGCAAGGTGACTGTGTGGTTTGAAAGAGTGATTTTGAGGTCTGTCTGGGGAGACACAAGGGAGATGGTCAAGACAGTTGGAATATAGGTTTGAGCTTAAGACAGAAATCCAGTTTGGAGCTACACAGTTTGACATTATTAGGGTATTGGTGCAAATTTAAACTGTGAAGGTAGATGAGATTCTCTTTGGAGATGCTTAGAGTGAGCAGAGATCTGAGATCAGAACTCTGAGGACACCTGCAGTTAAGTGATACACAGAGGAGGGCACCTCTGAAGGAGACTGTGGGGTGACAACCAGAGAGGGCGGCAGGAAACCAGAGGACACCAAGGAAAGAAAGCAGTTTTAGAGGAAGAGATTGAGCATTAGCATTGAATTATGAGGAAAGGTGGTTCCTGCAGCATCTGCTGGATTTCATGTGAAGAAATCATTGATGGTCCAGGTTGGCAAGAACGTCTTCAGCAGAGTGGTAGGGGCAGAACTAAGATTGCAGCGGGATGATCAAAGGTGGGAGACAACACGGTCTTCAGATAGAGACCGTGCCACCTATAACCGTGTTGTCCGGCTCTATAGCCACTCAGCACAAGTGGCTCTTTACAATTCAAGTTAACTAAAATCGTATAAAATTAAATATTCAGGTCAACTCATTAGCCACATTTTAAGTGTCTCATTAGCTATCTGACAGCAGATTCATTAAGATCATTTCTGTTATCACAGAAAATTTTGTTTGGTAGTGGTGATCTAGATACTTAGCAGTGAAGGAAAGAAATAGAGCAGTAATTATGGTACACTTGTGTGTGTGTATTTAGGAATAGGAGTGTGTGTGTGTGTGTGTGTGTGTGTGTGTGTGTGTGGAGAGAGACATAAGGTATTTAAAGTTGATGGAAAGAGCTCACTTACGGATGCATGCATTTGTTTGCCTGTATATCAAGTAGCTGTAGTGTGTAGAAAAAAAGATCACCCTTGCCAGCATTTTGAAACCCTTAAAAATTTATTGTGAGTACTTCGAAGTGTGTTCAAAAGTTACTGAGGAGAAAATGTTTTATCTCCGAATCTGCATAATTTCTAGCTGTGCACATAAAATGGGGTGGATACATGCTTGTGGATTTAAACCCTGCTCTTGGGGCAGCAATGTCCTAGGAATATAACTCATCGTACCCCCATGTAGCAGCATATGCTCTGCACTTTTTTCTACGCTTTGGCTACCAGGCTGGGTCTTGAAGATACATAAACAATAACATGATTTTGACTATAAAATTTCGGCCATAAGCATGTATGCTTGACCCCCGTTTGGGACTCTCTTTTTCCAGGGTTGTTCAAAAGTTTGCTTGGGGATGTGACCTGTGTTGTGAAGAGGAAGTCGGATGTCCTTTGTTGAAGACCTTGGGCGGGAGTTAGAGATCTGTGATCTTCATATTCCAGGCTACGCAGCAGTGCTTAGGATCACACCTGTCCAGGTGTTTATTAAGCTCCTGCTAAATGTCTGACCATTTTTCAGGCTCTAGGGTGTTGTAAAACTGTTTTAAATAAGTTGTAATCTCTACTGTAGTTGGGAAAAAAAGATATCATATCTACTTGAAGATAAGAACAGGACAGAGATTAATACGCTGATGATTGTGAGGACAAATACTCAGAACACCAGTCCAAACGGGCACAAGACATTCAGGGGACAAGGAGGAGCCTGGCAGGTTGGTGGTGTGGTTAGTAAGTTGGATATGAGTAGATGTGACTGAAAGGAGTATGATACCTATTCACTGTGCATGAAAACCAGTCTGATGAAAAGGCTATTGTCTGACTAATGACAGCCAATAAAACATAGAAAAAGAATTTCAACATGGTGTTTCCAACAATGGAGAACATTTTAGCTGCTTGCGCAGACAAATGGCCTGGTGTGAGTCTGGATTATGCTAAGTGCACTGACCTAGACTTCCTCCCGCATGTGGGAGACCAGGCACAGCTCAAGGCAAAGGCGGGCTGCGTGGCTCTTGCTGGCCGGTGTAGCTGTGTGAAAACTTTGGAGGAACTGTTTACTGGAAATACAGCTCTGTTTTCTCCCGTGTCATCTGTGTGGGTCCTGATTGGAAAGATAACACATCCCAGGGTAAGCTTGGCGGGAATATGAAACAAGAGGAGAAAGGAGCTGCTCTTTCTAAATACACGTTTTACATGCCTGGTGCACAAACCTCCAGATGCTGGAACCTCAGAGAATTAGAAATTCCCAGGAATACTTTAGCATCTGTGCTTCTCGCTGTTTGTATTAAGTACACAACCTATTTGGAATTTAAGTGTGAGGGCAACTTTAGTATGTGTGGCTGGTGTGATTTATAATTCAAACCTAAGAAAATAAGTGTACTGTGTTGAGCAATGTCCTCCTAGGTCTCTGTACTCTACAAGAAGGTATTTGTCATCCCCCTGTTTATGTCACACCCAGTTCTTTAACGGAGCGTCAGTGTGCAGTGCTTGCTTGCTTCTCTCCTGAAGATAGTCATTCGTTCATGTGATCCATGCACTAGCCAAGAAATACAGCTCTCTTTTTACATCCTTGTTAAATCTCACAGCTTCCAGAAGTACTTAATGAGGAATACTAACAATCCAAGACTTGGGAATCTGTATCTCCATGAATATCTCTCTATTCTGAATATTTAACTGGTCAGAGCAGGAATTCTCTCTGTGGAACCAGAATTCTTTGTAAGCCTCCAGTCTGACATAGTAAATATATAAAGGAGAATAAGACTGAATTAATGAGAAAAAATGAAGTGGCATCCAGGTTTTATAATAGAATAATGAAAGAAAAAGAATGATCTAGACTGTATCAAATATTAACACTGATAAAGCCAAAGGCCAGCTGCAGGGCACCTGGCTGCCGACCCCTGGTAGAACTTTTAGAAGTCTTCCAGTCCCCGAGACACTTTTCTTATGGTCTGCCCACAGAACCGACTCTCATAAAAATGAGGGACAGAGACTGAGGGATTTTTTATTCTTTTTAGCCCTGGCTCTTCAGGTATGTTTTATATGTCGGTGACAAATGTAATGATTCCAGATTTATTGACATCCAGGGCCCTGAACCCAGAAGACAATTGTATGCAAGTTTTACACATGGATCCCTACCCCGAAGTATAACGTTTTCTCATATTTCTTCCAGTTCCGTTTCCTCACATCATAACAACCACATCTCATAATAGCAGTCATTAATGAGACCATTTACCCTTTGAGGTTTCAACTTTGCATTCCATGTCTGCAGCACCATTACATAAGTCATTCACAAGACACTCAAGATTTCTCAATATTTCCTCTACATGTTCTTCCCATAGGAATTTCCACCACCCAAACATTCATCACCTAAAATGACAAGGATTTTACGTACAGAGGAAACCAAAGCCTGTCAAAACCATTACTGTTATACACAAGGGAAAGATACAGCATGCCCTGAAGGATGCTTTTAAGGAGAATAATGAACTTCAGGTCAGGAAGCGCTTCTTGATTTCAGTGTTGTTCACTCCTGTTTCATTTGAATATTAGCCTTCAAAGGATAAATATCTCTGTCATGTTAAGCTTCCGTAATATTAACACTCCTTTGCTCGTGCAATTTATAGTAATAGAGCAATTCAGCAGCAGAGAAGGGAGAGGGATTATTTTTGCCATTACTTCTAGAATTGCTTTGAAGAGTAACAGTATGTTACTAGCCAAGTACTGCTGCCTGGAGACTGCCCGGGAGTGATTTGCCTCCATATGGAAATCACTAGATTATGGAAGCATTGGAATCATACTCCCTGAAGCAGTGCCTTCCAAACTTGGCTGCACATTGCAGTCTCTAGGGGAGCCCCGGTCACACTACAGAGTAATTAAATCAGAATCTGTGGGAGTGGGGCCAGGGCGTCAGTGCTTTTAAAACTCCCTAGTGATTCCATTGTGCAGCCACAGTTGTGAGCTATGGCCGTAAAGAAATTGCCAGATCCAGAGGTAGACTAGCCTTGCAGCTAATAGTGGCCAGGCCTGGGATTATTCTGGGAATGGGATCCCTAGAAATGGGGATGCTCTTTGTCAAACATCATGAAATAGAGTTGACCATCTCTTTAATGAGCACGTGACTTCATCCCATTGGAGGAGAATCGAAGTCTTTATCCTGTTACTCAAATAATATTTTAGTTAACACTTTCAAATGCTCGAACTATTTTGTCTGTGTTGGAAGTGCTACGTATATACCTCAATAACCCTGGAAAATAGATACTCTAGGATTAGTTTTATTTTAGGAGCAAGCAAAGAAAGGCTGAGTACCTTGCCCAAGAGTACCCAGTTGAGACTTGACCCCACCTGGGTCATCCTAGACCAGACCTGTTCTTTCCAAGCATCCTGGTCTCTTCCCTTCCCAATGTAGACACAGACAGTCAAGCACTGATCATTCAACAAATATCGACTGAGTACCTCTATTGTGTTCAAGCACATTTTCCCAGTAATTTTATGTTATGAATTATGGGTGCCATAGCAGGCAACAGGGCTGTATATTTACTGTAGGAAAAATGATTACAATCATTTCAAAATATTTATTTTTGATAGATTTCCCACAATATCAACTCTCCTACATTAATCTGTACTGCAAGTTAACTATTCCATTACAGGTAGTTTTAAATTTTTTAAAGACTCCCTGTTTGGCCCACTAATTTACAATATTTTGTTTAATTTCCAAGTGTGTAGTAATTTTGTCTTTCTATTATTGGTTTCTGATTTGATTTCTTTATGATCAGAGAACATACTGTATATATAGATAGATCTGAATTGTCGATTTATTTTATATCCCAAGATACAGTCTATCCTAGTATACATTCCATGAGTGCTTGAAAAATAAGTTTTATGCTGTGGTTGGGTGGAGTGTTCTGTATATGTTGATTAGATCCTATTGGGTGGTTATATTATTCATATCTTCTATATGTTTCCTGATTTTATGTCTGATAGTTCTATCAGTTGCTTGCTGGGGGTCCTCAACTATAATTGTGGATTTGTCTATTTCTTTTTTCAATTTTCTCAGTGTCTGTATTTCTAGGCTTTTATTGTTTTGTATATTTCTAGGCTTTTATTGCTTAGTGCATGCTCATTTAAGATCTTGCCCTCCTAGTGGATCAATCCTTTTATTATTTTTAAACATCTTTCTTTGTCTTTAGTAATTTTCTCTGTTTTAAAGTCTACTTTATGTGACGCTAATGTAGCAACTCCTTTTGAAAGGATATATCTTCCTCCATTCTTTTTCTTTCATCTTACCCATGTCGTTGAATTTGAGGTATTTCTTTAAAGAGGTCATAGTTGAATTATGTTTGTATTTTTATCCACTGTGTCAATCTTTTCTTGTTAGTTGGTATATTTAGACCATGTAGACTTAAGGTAATGATTGGTGTGTTACAGTTTATTTATCCCAAGTAACTACTACATTATCAAGGTACATTAGAGAGTTCACCAAGAGTTTAAAGTAAAAATAGTTATTAGTGGGTACTTAATGAAGAGATTGTCTTTGTTTCTATGCTTGATTCTAGGACCGTGGTAAGAGTTTGCTATCATCTCCTTGGAAAGTTTTCTAGGCTAAATTTACTGTGGCCATACTCAGTTTGTGGGATTTGGGATTTCAGCCCACCCGTCTTTCCATGTGTTTAGTTGGCCTAGAACTTTTTTCTGAGGAACATCTTAGTCCTGCCCTGGGAACTCCCACTTCCCAGCTCAATGCAGTGTTGGAGCGGCCACATGTTCAGACATATGCCTATTATATCATAAGGGGTTTTCAAAAGTACCGAAAGCACAATAACTGATAATATTTGCAGCTGTTCTTAATGAGCAACAGCTTACTCACATACTGTGAGCTTGTCTGAGAATATACTATCAAAACCTCTGGCCACCAATAGTTATCAGATACTCATGTAACAGTTATTACTGCTGCTGTACAAATTATCCCAGAATTTGGTGACTTTATACCAACGCTTTCATGTGCTCCCTGACTCTAGAGGTCAGGAATTCCGAAGGTGTCTGGGAAGGCTTGAAGACTTGGGAGGAGAGATGACTCAACAGCGAGGGACCAGAATTGCCTGAAAGCTTGTTCACTCACAGGCCTGGCACCTGGACTTTGATGACACGAGTGAGGGTCAGTCTGCCAACTGGAGTGCTTACCTGTCCCTGCCAATGTCTTGTGGCTTCTCCACAGGAATGTGGCATGATAGGGCTAGCGTCCCTTCTTACACAGCAGCCCGGGATCCAAGAGAGAATGTTCCAGAAAGCAAGATAGAAGCTGTATCACTTTGCTGTCTTACCACAATCAAAGCTGTGACAAGCCCGCTCAGGATCCAGGGCAGTGAAGGGATATAGACCCTCCTCTTGATGGGAACATCACCAGTGAATCTAAAGGTCATGGCTCACTTGAGAAAAAGGACTTAGGGAGTACTAGTACATAAATAAGCTGACTGTCTATTCCTGCAGTTTCCCTAAGTTAAAAAATTCCTTACATTAAACCAATATCTAAAAATTGCATGTCTTATAGACCACATTGTGTTGGCATCTTATGAAATTGTCTCTATTCTTTAGTGGTGTCACACCAGCATATGATATGTTAGTGACATTACTGCAGGGATTTTGTAGAGACAGTAACTGTCATAACTCTAAAATTATAATGGCCTTTCTTCTGGTTTATCACTACGTCATGGATACATCAAATTATTGGTTCATGCCTGTGCTATACAATTAGGGAAACTGAGGCTTTGGGAATGGACTTTGCCTGAAGTCATAAGGCAAGTTAACTGTGGAATGGGATTAAAATTCAGGTCTCTGTCCTGTGCCAGACCATCTCTCTAACAGCCTTCCCTAACCTTGTTGTCTAAGATGTCACTTTATAACTCTTGCCACAACACAGGAGATTAGCCTGTCTGAAACCTAGCTCGGCATTCTGAGCAGATCATTATGTTTAAAAGGATGCTCCTGTTGACAGCCCACAGAGATGCCTGAACTTAGCATTTAAATTGTTTCCCAGTGTGCTTCTCTCTAAAAAGAAGAGTGTTTTTTCTTTCTCCTTGTGTGTCGTATTTTCCACTGGCAATCATTTGAGGTGTGTGTCTGTGTGTGTATGTCATGTGTGTGTGTGTGTGTCTGTGTGTGTGTCTGTGTGTGTGTGTCTGTGTGTGTTTCTAAGAATGTGGAGGGGAGTGTGGCCCAGGGCTCATTCTTCTGGTGGAAAGTTAGCCCCCAGGACCCCATAAATCTTCAAGACTTTATGGTGATCAGAACATACTTATTACATCTTAAGATTCAAACTGATCAACCAGCCTGGAAGTCCTCCTCACCCACCCCACACTAAGTTTGCCTGCTACACAGCTCCTCTCAGTTTAACTCAAAGACTTTCCTGTGTGGACAGCCACCCTGAAATCTCCCCGACAGGGCTTTGAGTTTCTTCTCTTTGCCCCCAGCACTGACCATCATGCTATGGCTGCTCCTTTGTTTCTGTACTCCAGTTCTCAACCCCTCCTTAGCAAGGCCCGAGTTTTGTTCATTTTTGTATATTCTCATTTACTGATAAAAGGGAAAGGTGGTCAACAAAAGATTGACTGGCAGAGTTACTGTTTCATGAGTGAACAAGGCCAATGCTTCTGTATATTGTCATCTTGTCCTTGCTGTAAGTGGCATCTTTACCCACTGCCCTCTTAGTCTCAGAACATTGACAGGAAATGATCCATGATTCAGATTTCTTTGAAAATGCTGCCAACGTTTGGGCCATAGATTTAGGCTTTCTCTATATAAAGAAGTAGCCTAAGGAAGGGAAGAAAACTGGGTCTACAAGTGTACTTTTCACGTGGATTTTCTAGGTTTATGTGGGCATCGCTTCTCCCTTTTTGTGGCAACCGTAGAACCAACAGAGACAGCACCTAGTACCTGTTTAGGTCATAGTCCATGTCAGAAACTCCACTGTCTTGGATCGTTATTATTGTTTATTACAATGAGGAGTTTTTCATTTTCACTAACACTGATGACTCATAATATACCACTGTGGGGTAAACGAGCAGTTTCTGAATGCTTATCCTCTGACCCGAATGTAACAGTTCTGGTGTGGAGCAGAGATTACTGAGTACACATCCGCTAATGTCTGCTGTGGTAGAATATTTTGACCTATTTTCTAGGCTTACTATGTTTTACTTCGCCCTCAGCTGGTCATGGTTTATCTGTAGTTTAGAAGATCCGCAGAAATACACATACATTTTACCAAATGTCCAGTGGATTCAATCTTAAGCATATCTGTAAAGCTCAAATGAATTCTTACTGTTAATTAGACGAATCAAATCAAATCAATGCCTACGAGAGATGTAACGTACGACTTTCTCTGAAGCACAGAGTAAGTTCTTAGATTTTACATTGTGAACCAATTCTTAAAAATAGGAAGCAAGGACCCTGAGTCATTAAATATCTTGTTGGAGGTGATACACAGCCATTAGTGAAGCCGGGGTTAGGCTGGGAGTCTCTGATCCGGGTATTCGCCATCCACAGAAGCCTGTCTGGAGGACCCAACGACCGAGCATGTCTGGCAAAGGGAAGGACCCTAGTCTAAGTCTGTTATGATTACTGATGATTGTGTAAGTGTGATATGGTGTGGAGTTTGCTAACCAGCGCAGATAATTAAAGTGGTGGGGTATAGACATGTAAAAAGTCATGGAAAGTGACAAGAGCTTTGGGGTCAATATTATACATTGAAAATGGGCTTCTCAAGATCTAAAAATATCTTATTACATTATTGCTAAAAAATAACCCTGATTCAAATATTACATGTGCTTATTAGGGATATCACAAGGCTTTTTACCATAATAGCAAAAATCTTCAGTTCCCTAGGTCCACAGTGGCAAGTTTTAAAAGTAAGTAATTGGATTCTGCTTTCAAGCATATTTAATAGTGTACAGCAAGTGGGGGTGCTTGCTCTGGAGTCCTGGCTTATTTGACCAAGAGAAATAATACATTAACTGATTAATGGAGTGAAGGGGAATGACACGATAATAACAGCAATGCCCCTTATGATGGTTCTTGCTCTTGGCATTGCACATGTCTTGTGCACCAGGCATACATGTTTGACGTGAATTAATTTAATCTTCACAATAGCCCTATTAAAAAGTATTACTGTTAATCTCATATCTGGAAAACAAAGGAATTGATATCAGTGACTCAGTCAACACATTTTCTTACTCTTCCAGGATGAGTTTTAAAACTGGCTTTTCTGTTATACTTTGGAATGTGGATTCACTTTTTAAAGTATCTTCCTTAATTATTACTTTTTTTAATTCTCAAAAGTCAGTTTCAAAAAGCAAGGAAGAACTGAAAAAGTTTATGAACATTATTATCTGCTAAAGTTGGTTTGCCTTGCAGGAGCTTAACCATGATGTGCTAAGGTCGCAGCCGTATGGCTTTGGAGAGCAGTGTATGTAACCGAACAAGTCACTTCCTTGAATTCTCCAGAGACCTCGATTTACCCATCTGTAACAGGGTTACCTCTTTGAAAAATACTTTACAATCAAGATATTGATGAGAATGCTTGGAAAAACAGACATTAGTCAGGAGTAATGTAAATTTCAGCCAGGAGGTATGTCTTCTACTCTGGCAGCAAGGTGGTTAGGGTAGTTGTGTGTGACAAGATCAATAGTTGACCAAAGACAATAGCTCGGTCACACATTCTTTGGTCTTTGACCTCTTAACTCCTACTTATTGCTGCTGCCTATATCTTATGTTTTCTGCTTTTTGACAACATCCTGGATAGATGGTCTCACTGTATTTGGAGCGGAAGTCTTGGCAGCTGTTCGGAAGCTTTCCCTGATAATGGTAGCTATGACTCCTTCATCGTATGTTTGTTCTGGAATCGTTGCAGGACTCTCATCTTCACCTCTGCTTTCTTACCTGGCCTCTTAAATTCCATTTAGTCTGAGTAGACATCTAGCATGTGTAACTTGTAATCATTGATTTCTTAAAATAAGGTTAAGGAAAAAGTTGGGTCTTCTGCATCGTCCTGAGAAACCCAT
>PVJO010015451.1:0-44978 GCA_004026905.1 Hystrix cristata
ACGATTTGTAATAGCTAAATTCTGGAAGCAAACTGTATACCCATCAATGGATAGCTGGATAAACAAAATGTGGTATCTATACATAATGGAATACTATTCAGCTCTAAAGAATGACAAACTAGAGTCATTTGTAGGAAAATGGATGGACCCGGAAAATATAATGTTGAGTGAAATAAACCAGTCTCACAAGCTGGAATACCGCATGGTATCCCTCATTTAGTGAGATAAAATGCAAACAAAAGAAAAAGGTAAACAATGGATACAAAAAGACAAAGTGTTAGCTATAAGCTAATAGACAAAGGGTTCAAGGGAACAAGAAGAGGGCAAAGGGGGAGGGGAATGGGAATCCAGAGGAATAATGATATTTTAAAAATAAGAACCTAATAACCCAAACTTAAATCAGTGACATGTACACTGGGTGCTATATTAACTTTATACAGTTGTGACTTACTGCTGTATGTAGGTGGTTGTTTACATTGCTCACTGTCATAAGCAAAAGGTACAGTTTATTGTGGTCTGTAAGCTTGTGTAATGGCCTGTAAGTTTGTGTGATTTTGGATAGATTTTAATAAAAATCTGTAAAAATTCAAAAAAAAAAAAAAAAGAGAGAGAACAATCTCCTGCTACCTCGTGGCACAGTAGCATAGCAGACATTAATCCAATAATCTGAAATAAATATAAAAATGGAGTTGTGCAAAGTTCTATGAGAGACATTTAGCTTTACATAATAGAGATTTGACATTATATAACAGACATCTGCCTTCATTGAAAAAAGGATCTTCACTGAGAAAATGAGGGAAAAGAAAAGGGAATAAACAAAATGACTAGGGCAGTGAGGGCGAATCTTACAGAAACCTACTGCCCAAAATGCAACCCAAAACCCACTTATTTATCACAAAGTACCAACGCTGCAATTAAACCTGAATGCTGAGGTTTTAGTTTAGAAAAAACAACTGTGATCCAATGCTCAGCTGCTGGGGCAACTTGGCTTGCACGCATGCCACAGGTTTGCCACCACTGGACTAGGATCTGTGGAAAAGGGTATGCAGTGACAGAAAACCAGCATAAGAAAGGCCCTGTGGTGGGAGAAGTATGTTATTTTCAAGAAACTAACTTACTTGAAAAATTGTGAAAATGAGAGAAAAGAAGGGATTGTAGCTCAAGATTTGGTGAAATATGTATCTCATTAAAGGTTTAGAACCTGGTCCTGAAATACAGATCATTCAAAGATTAAAGCTCAGGAGAGTGCTCAATATCATCAAAATTCCACTTCAGAAAAGAACACTCTGGCTGTGATGTGAGAATGGATTTAAAAGAAAATTAGAATGAAAGTGGGCCTGTAAAACTCAGGTAATAGATGACAATAATTTTAGTAAGACTGGTGATAATGAAAATGGAGGAGAAGAGAGATTCTTGAAATAGGAGGTAAAACACACAGAATTCAGTATTACGATGGAGATGAAGGAGTGATAATGAAGGAAGTGTCACACACAACACCAGGATGCCTGCCTTGCACAGCCAGAGGATTTTACTCTGCAGTAACAAGGAAAGCTGAAAGGAGAAAGAGATTGGCTAGAAGATGGGGTCGATTTAACATATATCAAACGTGAGGTACCAAAACAACCTTTCAGTTAACAGATGCACAGATTTTATGTGCCTAGTCACCGAAGAAACTGTTATGAAAAGAATGTACAGGTCTGTGACCTAAATGAGAAGGTCAACAGTAGTATGATTAACCAAGACAGGTAACACGGGGAGAGAAGGCAGCAGGTCTTGTAGATTAAGTATTCAGATGGGGGAATATTGTAAGTGAGCTGCCTATATGATACCTAAAGCTAAAGCTCTGGAAAATAATGTGAATTTACATACACATGAGTCATCAGTGTACAAGGGAAAGCAGAAACCAAAGGAATGAATGAGAGCTTTCAAGGAAATTAAATGTACATCACCAATAGGAAGCACAAAACAAGACAAATAGTTTCTTGTTCTGTGCACAAAAGGAAGAAAGGGGGAAGAAATGTAATAATACAGAAGGGAGAGTGAAAAGAAAAAGAAAACAGATCAAAGTAATAACTCTAGAAAATATCCATATTTAAGTAGCAAGCCAAAAAAGAAAAGTCCTAAGCAGGAGCTTTCAGCAATTCAAAAAACAAAACCAAAGAAAAAACAAAAGAAGAGGGGCAAACATGAGAAATAATGCAGAAAATTCAAGTACAATGTTTGGCCTAAAATCTGAGTACTAGGTTTGGCAATTACATCACTGTTAAAACAACACTGGTAAAAATTCACAAGTGAGCAGCACTCTACCTTTCAAAACTACAAATCATGTTAGCCTTTTGAAAAAGTAAAATGGCAAAAGCTATCAAAATTAAAAATGATACTTTTTTGATTAGCAATTTTACTTTCAAAAATCTATCCCTAGAAGTAAAAGTCTATCAAGATATACTTGCAAGGATATTCTTTATAAAAATATTTATAAAGAAGGTTGCAGGGAGGGTGAATCTAGAACTAATTTGATTGAAAATAAAGAAGTGGTTAAATAAGTCATGGTACATTCATATTATAAAATACTGAAACGGCTGCTTACAACAATGAACTAGATCTAGAGCACCCCAAAGGAGAAATGTACAAGATTTATTTTCATATAAACAAAGAAAATTACAAATAATATATTAAATATGTGATCGTTTAAAAAATATATACATACATATGTTTGTATGAGCATGGCCAACCAACGAGGGAAAGATACAAAGCTTTTAAAATTCATAGTACATGGAACAAAAAACAGGATAGGGAAAACTATGGACTTTTTCTCTATATATCTTTGTATTATTTCATTGAAGTAAATGTACACAACTTTAGCAACTTTTGAAGAGGAATTTTTAAAAAATTTTAATGCTGGGCAAAATAAATTTTTACTAAAGAACAAGAGCAAAAGTTAAATATTAAGAGTAAATGAGAAGTAGACATGGGAACATAGTTTTCTAAGCAATCTAGAATAAAAAGAAGACACTATAGGACAGGATGTTAAGAGGAACATCAGGCCAAAATAAAACCTATTTCTTTCAAGGTTAAAGAACTAGGTTTACTACACAATGCCAAACAACTATAGATGGAAAAGTAAAGTTCAAAAATGGAGAGAGATAATATGAAGCCTATCTCATATGAAAGGGCAAACAGACGTCCTCTGCTTTAGAATATTCTAATACCTGTTCGAAAAAAATTAAATTCCAAAGTATTTTTCATACGAGTTACAGAAGGAATGGAATAATGAAACTTACTATGTATCACTGGACAACTTCCAAAATATCTTATAAAGAGATTTACATCCAAAGCAGCACTAGAAAGAATTAGTTTCAAAGTTGGGTGCTTTTGCAACAGATCTCTCAACTTTGTAAGTAAAAAATCGCTAAATCGATCCCTTTCATGCACTTCATCCTGTAGTAAACAGAAATAAAACCACAAAACAGTTAAAACATTATGAATGCCTAAGTCTCCTAAGTCTTTAAAAAAAGAGCACTGCTGAACTTACACTAATTCAAATTAAAGAGGACAAATTCAATCAATATTAGTAAAAATTTTGTACTACGGATAATTTGGAAGTAATCAAGACTCATCAGATTACTGCAGATGACAAAGTATTTCCCATAAAATATAAAGCTACATAAACTTCAAGAAATTCCATAACAGAGTCTCATTTCTTAATTTAAACAAAGTCAATATAAATGTGCTTCTGTTGGCATCGGGGCTCAGGTGCATCCTTTAGTTTGGGTAAATTTCCAAAAGCTGCTTATTAAAAGCCTACAAAACTTAAGCTAATGTTTTTTTGATACAAACTAAATAAAAGCTTAAGATTCTTTAAAAAGAGGCCAATTCATCTTCTTATTTTAACAGGAACTAAGTTAGCAGCTTAACTATGAAGTTGAATGACTATAAAGTAGAACATCCTCACAACTAAGAAACATACCATTAAAGAAGGGATCAGGTGACCAAGCAGAGATAAAACTATTTCTGGAGAACTCCAAGTACATGCATCATTTTCATATATGAAAAGCCTATTTTTAAAACTATGGTTTAGTTTTATTTTCTTCCATAAGGCCCAATGGTAAGAATAACCTTATTTAATATAAAATATTTATTTCTAAAATAATCTGATCATAATAGCCTGTTCAAAACACAAAATTAGCTCTCGTTTTACCCTCTTTTAAAAATGTAATTACGCACTTAGATGTTAAGCAATCTGAGCTATGTATGACAAATTTGGCAATATTCTTACCACAATAACATGTGTCACAGTTGACAGTGTGCTATCACCTGCCATCAATGTGCGAAGCAATACCCCATTAGTGCAAAATGTCAGAAGTGTCTTTGGAGAAACCCTTTTTAAAAAATAAAGTGAACAATTACAAATCTTTTCTGTAATTAAAACACAATCATTTTAAATGCTGGTGCTATGTACTTGAGTAAATACTATTAATATAATGGTCTGCTGGTATATAAAGTTTATTAGCAAAATTATATGATGTATTTTATGCCTTACAATCTCATAAGTGTATTATTTCTAGTAGTTTTTTATTAAGTAATGTATTTTGTTTAAAAACTGAAATATTTTTAAAAAAACATTTTACTTGGGAGAAGAGCACGTAACAAATGAAATCAATTATTTAATCACTATTACAAACAAGTAGGGCTAGAGAGACACCTCAGAGAGAGAGCGCTTGCTTAGCTTTTGTAACATGTTGAGTTGGATCCCCAGCACTACCACACACACACACACACACACACATACACACACACACACAGAGTAAATCCTTGTTACAGAAGCTACTTCTAGTCCTACTGGAGGTTGTGCATCCTTACTTTGAAAATACAAACTCTGAAGTGTTCACAAAGTTTCAGATTTGATGGCATTTCAGATTAAGGATGCTTAACTAGCAAACCTCATACAAATATTTCCAAATCTGAAAAACTCCAAAATCTGATACATATCTTGTCCCAAGCATTTTGGATAAGGGATACTAAATTTGTGCATCAATGATGTTAAAACTCAGTCAGTGAAATTCATTGCTTTTTATACACTTCAGGTCAAACTTGTGTTCTATATGCCTTATTAGTCTCATTCCATAGAGAAAATAGGCTCGAAGAAGTGAAATAACTTGTAATTGATCATGAAACTATGAAATGGGATTTGTATCTTAGTCCAAACTCTTTCAAACCACTTATTCAAAACCTCACTAAGTTTAGACATGACTTCAACATCTCAACATAGAAAAAAAATTAAAAATATCTCAATTTTTAAAAAATCATTTAACTTTTCAACTAACTTTTCCTCTTATTTCTACTAAAATATATACAGATTTCTTTCATAAGCATAACAAAAGTAGGAGGACTGACTTTACCTGCTTTCTAATCGAATTTGATAACCAATTGTTTGACCAATTCTTTCCCTTCTCTCTGCAGCAACTCTTTCAGCCACAGCAATAGCTGCTAACCTTCTTGGCTGAGTACAAAATATACGGCAGGGGATACCATTTTTAAAGCAATCGTCTAAAAGGAACTGAGGAATCTGAAATAGAAGTTTTAAAATATACAATGACAAGCATGTTGCATACCACCAAAACCCAAGTGAATCAACTGTAAAAAACCACTGAAACAAAAAAAGTTCTGTAACATGCCCAAATATAAATAATTCTTATAAAACCAGTAATAATCAGCTAAAAACGTAATTTTATTTTTTGTTGTTTTTGTTTTGTTTTGCTTTTTTTTAGTTTTATTTTTTACCAAGAACATGCATTGGTACATTGTATACATAATGATCCCATTTATCATGGTTATTTTGTACCTATACATGACGTATCTTGGTCCCCCACATGACGTATCTTGGTCCCCCACCCCTTCCCCACCCCTCCCCCTTCCATTCCCCCCTTTCCTTATTTACAGCAGGTTTATTTATAAAAATGTAATTTTAAAACACATTATTCACAATGGAAGCAAACTAAAATATTTATAGTCAAATTTATAAAAAATATTTAAGGCTTATATGAAAAAGACTATAAAATACTTTTAAAAACATGAAAGAAGACCTGAATATACAAAGAAACATTCTGTATTCCTGAGAGGAATAATCACTACTTTAAAAGCATTAATTTTCTATAAAGACTATATAAATTTTCTATAAGGCCAAATTACTCTATAAAATAAATGACAATAAAAATTGAATTGCTGTTTTTATAAACAGTAAATAGCATAAAGAAAACAAAAACAGCCTATAATCCTAGGACTGCAACTACTTTTCTACAAATAAAATCCAAGAGGGTCCTAAATATTTAAAATAAAAAATAAAAATCTGTAGGGCATGGTGGCACATGCCTGTAACCCAGCAATTGAGCGGCTGAGGCAGGAGGATTGTTGTGAGTTCAAGGCCAGCCTGGGCTACAGTGAGTTCAAGGCCAGTCTGAACTATATAGTGAGACCTTGTTTCAAAAAACAACAATAAAAAAAGTAAAAAATATTACTCACCCACCCTCACTACCAAGTGTTCTCCAAGAGTAACTGTTTTAAAGTTTCTTATGAACACTTCCAATAAAAAAAAATTTACACAATTCAGAATACTTATTATGTATATAAACATGTTTTTTATTCAAAGTGACTACTGTACTTGATATCTGTTAACTAGTACTTTTCATTTAATGTATCAAATCTATCTAATCCATTTAACAGCTACATATTCCACCTAACGTATGTACCATAACTCAAGAAATAATGTAGGAAATATTTATGCAATTTCCAATTTTTCACACTACTGATGTTGTTGCTATTGAAAAACAATGCTGGGGGGTGGGGATTTAACTCAAATGGTAGAGTGCTTGCCTAGCAAGCATAGGGCCCCAAATTCGATTCCCAGCAGGACCCCCAGCAAAAAAGTAATGCTGTAGTGAACATCTATCTTAACATGCTTTTGCAAAGATATAAATCACTACTAGCAGCTGAAATGTTCCGAGTATGTGTTCCCAGCACTTGGGAGGCTGAGGCAGAACAGTCATGAGTTCAAGGTCAGCCTGAACTGCATAACAAGTCCACCACCTCAAAAAAAAAATTGTTCACAGTATACACATTTTTAATTTACACAGAAAAATTATCAAGTTGTCCTCCAAAACAATTTATATCCTATTTTAGTATATGTGCTGCCAAAGCAAGCACAATTTATATCCTTAGCAACAAAGTAGAAAGGCTGTCTGCCAACATCTTGACAAATACAGGATTACCATCATTTTTTAAAATTTCTGTCAGAGAGTTTAAAAATACAGTTATTTTGATTTTCATTTAAAGTGTTAGTGAAAAAAGAACATCTTTTTAACCAAATTCAGCAGCATAGTGGATACAAAGTCAACACTCAGAAGTCAGTAGCATTCCTATACACAAATAACAGACTCACTGAGAGAGAAACTAGGGAAACACCACCTTTCACAATAGTATGCAAAAAAATGAAGTACCTAAGAATCAATCTAACAAAGAAAGTAAAAGATCTATACATCAAAAACTACAGTATTTTGAAAAATGAGATTGAATAAGATATCAGAAAATGGAAAGATAGCCCTTGCTCTTGGGTAGGAAGAACCAATAGAGCAAAAATGGCCATACTCC
Source organism: Hystrix cristata (assembly GCA_004026905.1). Classification (NCBI taxonomy): domain Eukaryota; kingdom Metazoa; phylum Chordata; class Mammalia; order Rodentia; family Hystricidae; genus Hystrix; species Hystrix cristata. The sequence goes on from PVJO010015451.1 coordinate 7,645, forward strand.
CAAAACTGTTATACAGATTTAATGCAATCCCAATTAAAATACCAACAGCATACCTCACAGAATTAGAGAAGACAATCCTAAAATTCATTTGGAACCAAAAGAAACCTAGAATAGCAAAAGCAATCTGGGCAACAAAAGCAAAGCAGGGGGCATCACAATCCCTGGCCTGAAATTATATTACAAAGCTGCTGTAAAAAAAAAAAAAAAAAAAAGCATGGTACTGGCAAAAAAAACAGACCCCAGGACCAATGGAACAGATTAGAAGATGCAAGAACATGTCCAAACACTCTCAGTCACCTTATCTTTAACAAAGGGGCCAAACAACCTCACTGGAAGAAAGATAGCCTCTTTAATAAATGGTGCTGGAAAAACTGGCTCTCCACATGCTGAAGATTAAAATTGGACCCATATCTTTCCCCATGCACTAAGCTAAAATCAAAGTGGATCAAAGATCTAAATATTAAAAGAGAAACACTAAATCTGGTGGAAGGCAGAATCACAAATTCAAGGTCAGCTTGGGCAATTTAGAGACTCTGTCTCAAAATAAAAAGGGCTGGGAACATGGCTCAGTCATTGAACATTTGCATGGCATGCATGAGTCCTTGGATTAAGTTCCCAGTATTTCAAATAATAATTATTATAATTATTTTAATTATAATACTATTAAAATAAAAATTTTTATCAAAACTCATGTTTAATCTCTATTCAACATAATAATTAAAACTGCTATAATTAATAGCTAACAGTAAAATTTACTCTAAAATAATGGTAACCATCTAAGATATTCGAAAAGATTTTTTTAAAGTAACTCCATGAAATTTCACTTAATCATACTGTGACTTATGCTGAAGAAAAATCGGTATGTCTTCAGTTAAAAATGTCATGTTTTTATTTAGTTTTACAGTAGGCTCAATTTTCAATGATAAAGAGTTATTCTTCTGTGAAAATGACTAAACCCTACAAGGTAGTATCTGATAAAATCCAGAGTCGAACTCTCTGCTATGGTTTGAATATGACCCCCACAAGTTTTTGAGTTGTAAACTTAATTCAAATCCTCTTGTTAATATGTTTGGAGATGGGGCATTTCAGAGGTAAACAGGGTTAGATAAGATCATGAGGGCAGGGGCTCTACCTTAGTGGCTTTACAAGAAGAGAGACCTACACCAGCATGCTTGCTGTGTCTCGCCAAGTGATCCTCTCTATTATATCATAACACAGAAGACCCTCACCAGAGGCCAGTGCCATGCTCTTGAATTTCCCAGACTCTAGCAGCTAAAAAAAAAAACCTCTATTCTTCATAGTGGTATTCAGTCTGTGGTATTCAGTCTGTGGTATTCAGGAAAGCAAGAGAAAATGGACTAAGACATTCTACTACAACTTTACCTATGGACAAAGTTTATGAAAGCAACCCATACCCATTAAGAAATCTTAAGCAATTGCCAAAAACACATTTTTTTCACTGGGGAAAATCTGCAAATATATTTTATCTGAGCCTGTATCAAAAGCAAATTAATTTTAATACTGATGCTGAAATGCTGGAAGTGGGACTGGGGATTGAGCTCAGTGGCTAGAGTGCTTGCTTAGCAAGCACAAGGCCCTGAGCTCAATCCTCAGCACCAAAAGAAAAAAAAAAAAAAAAAAACACTGAAATTCTGGAAGTTAAAAGAACATTAAAAAGGCCATATTCTGCCATTCTTATTTCCAACCTTACACGAGTGCAACTTCAAATAAGGTGCTTTGATTTTAAACATCTACGTCAAACCTATCACATTAATTCCAATTCTTCAGTCAACTTCAGATTAGTATCTGTTGTATGGCTTTTACTTTAGCTCCTATGTGTAAAGTGCTATGTAGGGTTCTTTATAGAAACTGTCTCTGAACTTCACCCTAAATGGTAACAACTATTAGTCCCATTTTATAAATGAAGACTGTTGTTCACATGTTAGAAAACTAGCTTAAAACTACACATTCACTATAGGGAAAAAATGGAATTTCAACCCAAGGCTAAACCTATGTTCCTTCCATGATACCATACCCCATCCTCACCTCTGTTTTATTGAGGAACAAATGTATTAAAAATAAATAATTCAAACTATCTCTTTTCTATCAATTTTCAAAATGTACTCCCAACACTAGTTTATTTCTGAAATAACCACTAGAATAACTAGAAGTTTATTTTTCTGTTTTAAACAGATGTAGTATAAATAAAACTACAACATGGATAAGTTTTATTTTCTTCTTTAAACAACAAAGGAAAAACAAACCTGTGTGGTCTTTCCAGACCCAGTTTCTCCTACAATCAGAACTACTTTATTTTCCTTAATTACTTTAACAATTTCTTCTTGTTTCTCGAACACTGGCAAAGACTGCCTGAATGAATCAAATTCAGATTCTCCTCTTTTCACTGGAATCTGAGGTATGCCATTGTTAAGTCGTCCACTTGTCTTGCTCATTTCCCTGTTTTCTTTGAGAATGAAAAAAAAAAATATATGGTCAACGCTGAAACAGAATTGTTAAAGACAAGCACATTCATTTCTCTGTAATTCCTTTCATGTGTTTCTCCTCTGCTCAGTCCACGTAAAGTTAGCAAGCAATGCCTCAACTGTTGTACTACACTTGCTAATCTCATGGAGTATGTTAGAAATGTCAGTAGGAATAATAAAGCAAACCTCCCAAAAGTGCTTCTGATGCATAATGTATAAAAATGAATAAAAATTAATCCACCAATAGCTGCTAAAAAGCAAAACAATTCTCTAATCTAATTATATTCAAGTTTGTTATGTGTTTCTATCAGTAATGTCAGAGAAAATGAAAATTTTATAGTAAAAAATAATATACAAGAACTGTTACATAGAATATGAAAACACATTGCCAAAAAGAAAATATATATGTTTAAAGTTATACACAAAGATCAAATGATCAACTATGTGTAATGTCTAGACATTAGGTTCTCAAACTTAACAAATTTCCTAATTGAGCATTTTTAGCCAACACTGACATTTAACTAAGCCGGTAGAAAGAAAGAAGGTATGTTTTATATTCTCCATATAGCTTAAAAAGTATATCTGTACTTAAAACAAATTCTTTGATATCTAAAACCATCTACCTTCTACAAGCTGCAGACCTACTCAAACAAACAATCATTATGCAAGTTGTCACTATAGGCAACAAAATATTTTCTCACTTTGAAGTTATTTTTCCAAGTAGTAAAATGACTTCATTTTATAAACTAAACATATATATTTATTTACCTTTGAGCAATTTAACAAACTGAAGTTTCAGCCTCATCCCTTAGCAGAAGCCAAAGCACCAATTCAAAATCTTACTCATAGTTAATCATGGTAGTATAATACAGGAAGGTCCAGACCTTAGAATAAACTTCCAGCTCTGCAGATTACTGGTTGGTTGAGTGACCTTGAACAGATTAACTCCTTTGCACTTCAGCTTCCTCATCAGTGAAACTGGGAAAATTCTTACCTTGCAAAGGTTGCTATAGGGCCTTACATAAAAGTTACATAAAAGTAACTATCATTTTAACACTAAAAAAAAAAAAAAAAACTTGATCCAACTACATGACATGCCTTAATACTGCATTTTGTTCCAATAATTTTCATAACTCAATTATTTCTGACAAACTGAGAAAACTTATTCCATATTAGTCTTTCTAAAACGGAAAAAGAACAGTGATCAAATAATAGGGTAAACAAGGAAGCTCCCCAGAAAATACATACCAGCTTCAACTGCAAACACATTTCCTCTTTCTGTTTTAGGCAGAAGTTCAGTACGCTCTTTATTGGTGACAGGAAATCTCTGAATTAGGCTCCTAACAGCATGTTTTGTATTATGAGTCAAATTACAGGTCATCATTGCATGAGCTGTTTCTGATCCATCTTTCTTCTTCACAGTTAGGTATCTATTTGCTCCCTTTCTGAATATTAATAAAAATCATTTATTTACTATATATAGTCAATTCGTTTACATATGATGTATGCCTACTTAGAAAATATGTCTCAACCAAAACATTGAAAAAAATCAAAATGCTTCCAGATAAGATACTAAAAGTCCCCAAAAATTCAGTGAAGAAAGATTTTGGCTCAAGTGGCCGCAAGACTTTTTAATTAAAATTTCAAAATGCTACAAATTGAATTCTAAATAAGCAAAAAGGCTTACTTACCCACAACTATTAAAAGTTTGTCTTTAGCAAACTTCATGGCAGATAAACATTACCAATTAATACATGCTGGGAAGCATGGTGGGGGAGGTTCTAAACAAAAAATAGTAATGAAAAAATTACAGTTGACTTTTCAGATTAGTATGTTCCACTAAATGCTTCCACAGCATATTGATTAATGACGCACTCCCATGAAAACCTGTTAATACAGCCAGTTTTAGTGGCTGGACCAAAAATACATAAAGCTCCATTATTGACAACTATTTAAGGTACATTTTTTTTCTTTTTTTTTATTTATTAAACCAAGAACATGTATTGGTACATTCTACATACAATGGTCACATTCATTATATTTATTCTGTACCTATACATGATACATCTTGGTTCTCCCCCTTCTCCCCCACCCCGGGTACATTTTTTTTAATGAAAGCAATTTTTCAAAGCTTGAGGCTCTATTCTTCAATTATAAGGTAATGATGACCTAAACTATTCAAGTTATTTGCTGGAGGTTTATTTGTTTCTTCAACATTATAGACCTGCCTGTTTCTTTTATGACTCCTGTAGCTCCAAGAATACTAGGTAAAATGTTACACACACAGCAAGCCTCCAAATGTTTTGATTAATTTAGTAATACATGCTTATAATCTAACAATATAGTACTGGTTAAGAGATCAAGCTGTGAAGGCATACAAAACAGAGTTTGAATACCATTTCTACCATTTACTAGCCATGAGACCATAAGCAAATTACTTAGTGTCCCTGAGCCTAAAATAAAAAGAATACGTATTTCAAAGAACTATTCATTCATATGATGGTATAGCATGAGTATAGCATTTCTCACAGACTAGGCTCCAAATAAGTGAAAGCTATTATAATTACAATCAGGAAAAATATCAGATGTTTTTCTTTTTCTTTTTTTTTTTTGATGCTGGGTATCAAACTCAGGGCCTTGTGCTTGCTAGGCAAGCACTCTAACCACTGAGGTAAAATCTCCAATCCCAGGAAAAATATCATTTCTTAAACTCAAAAAAAGTATCCGAATATTTCATGAAACGTTTTACGATTTGTTAATATTGTCATCATACAAGGTATTTTAAAAACAAGCAACAAAGTCACAAATATAATGAAAATTAAATGTATAATGTTATAATTTTCTTGATTTCCATTAGATTGAAATTTATCAACAGTACCCTCACTGTAAGAATGGTATTCAACTGGAAATTAACCTATATAATTTTATCTGTATAACCTGTTTAACTGATGCTTTCATTTCACTACAATTTTTAATTTCTAGAAATTCCTCAAAGAATTTCTTTAATGAATTATAAGATTTCTACATATCATCAACTCTTTAAGTGCTCAACAATGCATTAAATTATGAAATTAAAAAGTTAAAACTTAACCTGATCTAAAAATTTTAGTCATTTCCATGATAAATCAAAATCACTGAATTCTAGAAAAAAATCTCTATAGTTGCTTCTTTTCCTATGGACCTTTCTGAAACTTCACAATAACTGCTATAGATTCATCATTCTCTATGCAGTTCACGTCACAAAAGTTTAAGTACAGAAGATATGCTAAAATTACTACTAAATCAAAACTCAGCAGACTAGTGTTCATCTACTAATCATCTTTCAACTAACTATATGACCAAAATTAAACTGTTTTACTTCTCTGACAGTGTATACTGGCTAATAAATTCTCTGACCCATCTAGCAGCTCCAGATTTTCTTAAAAATCATCTCATTTCTTTAAAAAAAATTATTTTATTCATTTATTCAATTGTTTATCATATATTAACTGAGCATCTACTATCTGTCAGACATTATGGAAGAAACTGGGATTACAAACTAAAATACACTCCTTTCTCAACAAACCCACAGACAATGGATCAAGTTGAAACTTTCTTAACACGGGTTGCCTAATTTAGTATTTGTGCATAAAAATAATTCATATTAAGCAAGTTTAAGTACATAGTCATTACCATTTAAAATTTACTGAATTCGGTTTTAGCATAGCTGATGGGGCAGAAAGAAGGCATCAAACTTCACTGATAGTTTGTTTTAGTAAAAGATTCAGCCTCTGCCTATTAGTGCCTGTTCCTACTACATTTGGCACTACCATGTCAATGATACATGATATACCACAATACCATTCCAAGGTAACTGACACTAGAGAAAAACACAGCTTCCCTTTCTAAAACACAATTAACTAGAAACCAGCTGCACATGTAGAAAACATACGAAATAAATAAGCTACACAATAGTTTTTAATAAAATGCAATCCCCATGTGCAAATTTTAAGCATAAAAGTAAATGTTGGGGGGGATGTCAGTGAACAGGTACAAAGTTATAGTTAGATGGAAGGAATACATTCTGGTGTTCTGCTGCACAGTAGGGTGACTAGAGTTAATAATAAGGTATTGCATGTTTCAAAATAGCTGAAAGAGGATTTTAAAAGTCCTCACCAAAAAGAAATTGATAAATATTCAAGATGATGGGGACGCAATGATAACCCTTATTTGCATTGTATGCATATATCAATACATCACATTGTACAAATACAATTATTGTCAATTAAAAACAAAAAGTAATTAAAAGTAAATGGAATAATATTACAGATAAGAACATTAAAACTTCTTAGTGTAAAGGTAACCAACACATACTACAGGGAAGTTCTAGCAGGATTTCAATAACTTCTTCAAAAAAAAGTGGAGCTGGGGATGTAGTTCAGTGGTAAAACCCAGACTTAGTATGTACAAGATCGTGGATTCAGTTCCTTTATTCCCCTATAAAAAAGGAAAACTGATAACATGATTAATCAACTGTAATACAATTTTAGTATTAATTTACCAATTTAATGAGCATGTTACTGAATGTTTAACTCAGTAATCATGTGGCTTAGTATGTTCTACTTCCCAACTACAAGAATAATTTAAAAGATCAGGTAAAGAGCCAAAAGGACTCAAAGAAAATGACTACTTAAAGGTCACAGCCACTAAGGAGGAGTTGTCTCTAAAAAAACAAAATGCTTAATTTGATATCTCCACTAGTATTTGCATTAGGCAGATAAATGCCACAGTCTAGCTCTGGATCATATTCTCCCCAATACAGTAAGACAGACTTACAATTCACTACTAGAATTTACATCATTTTAATTTGTACTTTTTTTTATACCTATGTAGAAACTAATAAACCAACCAATTAACTATATTGTCACTAAAATGAAAACAGCTGCTTTCATGCCATGGTCAGTATGTGGTAAATGTGAGGTTCCTTAAGGAGCTGTAAATAACTTAAAGATAAGGTCTATCTAATATTTTTGTTCTAACTCCTCACAGGACCCAGTACGCTAGTATAAACTAGTATAAAAATAATTAGCTAAACATCAACACTGTTCAAATCCTGGTTCTGACACTTGTTAGCTGTGTGATCTTGGAAAAATTAATTAACATCTCTAGGCTTTAACTGCCTTCTCTGTTATACAGGTACTAGATGTTATTAAAGAACCCATCTTATAGAACTATTGCAAAGTTTTAATTTTAATTGTTTAAACATCCAGTACAATACCTGTTGCATAATAGCACTTAAATGTTAGCTGCTGTTATTACCATTGGATACAGCAGGGTTTCTTTTTCAATGGATGTCTAAAAATTTAACAGGTTCATTGCTTTAAATCCATTTTTCCTATTTTAGCTGGTGGAAGATGTCGAGGCATGAAACCTTTCAAGCAGGAAGTAAGGAAGGCAATAACCTAAACATGAAAAGAGGGTCTTTCTTCAGCTGTGTAGCCTTCTGGAAAGGAGTTAAAGAGAACTTCAATACAGATTAGCCAGTGACTTTAGCAGTCTCGAGGTAAGAAATGTGCACTTGGAAAACCTACTTTGGCATACTTTGTGTTTCCTCATTTCACAAATTTTTAATGAAGTTTATTTTGCAAATTCCATTTTGTCCACCTTGGAATGAGCACAATAGAACAGAGGTTATGTTTTGGTAATGAAGAAGCCAAAGAGTCAGAAAAGTGTGCTCTTAGAAGCAAAACATAGTGACATAGGTGGAGGGGAAAAAAAGCAAACAATTTATGAGGTGAAATTTTCCTATGTGAAACCTGACGAGAATGTCAAAGAAAACTTTAGGTTACACTAAAGGTCACAAAAGTAGGGTATTAGTCCAAGAATATTTTCACTAAAATATAAGCAGTTATAAAAATAATCAAAACTGAATTCTTATTAGGAGAAAATGAAAAAAAAAAAACTCCATCACACATGATGGTTTCATTTTTTTAAAGAAAGGCAACCAAAAAGAAAAAAATTACAAATTATCAAAAAGGAAACTTGGGATCTATTTTCTAAAACCTTCAAAGAAGCCCAAACTACACAATCTTAAGCAAGGCAAAGAGACTAACCCCTTTAAACTTTACAATTAAGAAAACAAGCCTTCAAAGTGAAAGGACTGACAAAAAAATTCAAGCAAAAGACTCCTAGAATAACCACCATAGAACAGCAGGATACAAAGTCAACACAAAAAAATTGAAAGTGTTCCTGCACACCAATAATAAATTTACCAAAAAGAAATAAAAGAAACAATACCTTTAACAGTAGCATCAAGAAAAATTAAATACCTAGGAATAAGCTAACCAAGGATGTGAAAGTCTACAACAAAAACTACAGTACTCTGAAAAAGGAATTCAAAAATGACATGAGAGAAACATATTATCCCCTACTCCTGGATAGGCAGAACCAATATAGTCAAAATGGCCATACTTCTTAAATTTATACAGATTTAATGCAATCCCAATAGCATTCCTCACAGAACTAGAGAAAAAAATTCTAAAATTCATATGGAACCAGAAAAGATCTATGGTAGAATAGCAAAAGCAATCCTGGGTAAAAAAAGAACAAGGCAAAAGACATCATAATTCTGGACTTTACATTATGCTGCAGAACTACAGTGTTAAAGGCAGCATGGTATTAGCAAAAAAAACAATAAAAATAAAGATATGGATCAATGGAACAAAACAGAAACAACTCTAAGCACATTCAGCTACCTGATCCTTGCCAAAGGGGCCAAAAACTTATGCTGGAGGAAAGATAGCCTGTTTAATAAACGATGCTGGAAAAACTGGCTATCCATATCCAGAAGATTGACTCTAGACCTGTATCTCTCACCATGTATTAAAGTAAAATCAAAATGGATCAATGATCTAAATATTAAAACACATACAATCTTTCAGAAAAGAAAATGGGTAAAATTCTCAAAAACATATGGGTAAGTAAGGGCCTTGAATCAATAAATGAGATCATCTCAAATCAAAAACCTTCTGCACAGCAAAGGAAACAACCAAGAGTGAAGCAACAACCAACAGAATGGGAAAAAAATTTTGCAAGCTATTCTTCCAACAGAGGACTAATATCTAGAATATACAAAGAACTAAAAAAATTAGAACCCCCAAAATGGAAGATCCAATCAAAAAATGGGCAATTGATATGAACGACGCTTCTCAGAAGAAGAAACACAGGGCTGGGATTTAGCTCAGTGGTTAGAGTGCTTGCCTACGAAGTGCAAGGCCCTGAGTTTGATCCCCAGCACCAAAAAAAAAAAAAAAAAAAAAAAAAAAAAAAAAAAAAAAAAAAAAAAAAAAAAAAAAAAAAAAAAGACGAAGAAACACAAATGGCCAATAAACACATAAAAATCTTCAGTTACATGGTAAGATTTATACCGAGATTTAATATTACTGTATTATACTGGTAAGATTTATACCTTCACTTTCTTTAAGTATTTGTACATGTTTGCAGTATAAAGCTCACCATTACAATATAGTAATGTGGTATAAATCTTACCAGTACAATACAGTAATATTAAAAGAAATAAGTTCCATGAATACAATACTTGTATTTATCTTGTACATCCACTCTTTTAAAAGAGTTTCTATCAAAAATATTTTTACTCAATCAACTTTACCGTAAACTATTTTTTTTTAAATTTACCTTTGAAGAGGTTCCGAATATGCTACCTCAAAATACATCATTTTGGCATCAGGATTATTTTGAGCTGAAGGCAAATATGAAAAAGCAGACACAAGAAAAACCTTTCCATACTACCCCACTTTATCAAGAGTAGTGGGTTAACTTCACACAGACCAAATCTACACTCAAACCAGAAAAAGCATCAGGTGCTTACATAACAAAACTTGCTACAACAATCCTTACCTCCTAGTAGTTTCCCCCCAGAATTACATTCCACAATTTGCCACACCTAGAAGCTCCAAATCCTTTCCCTTTGTCTATCACTTTCTGTTATTGTTCTTTTATGAGACAGGGTCTCACTATGTAGTCTAGCTGGCCAGAACCTCACAGGGATCCTCCTGCCTCAGCCTCCTCAGTGCTGGAATTGAAAACATGCATAGTATGCCAGGCTCTGTCTACTGATTTTTAACAAAGTTACTTTTTTTAATTAGGATGCTATGTAAGCGCCAAGTCTGAGTTACTCAGCACTGAGTTCTCCCTTACCTATGTATGATCAATATTTTAACAAACTTGTTTTTCTCTTGTTAATCTTCTATCAGCCTAATGACAATGAACCTAAAAGGAGTACAGAAAACTGTACTGTCACTCAAATTCTTTGTTTTCTTTTTCTTTTCTTTTTTTTTGCCTTTGGGGCAGGATTGGAGGAAGAAAGAAAAAGCTGAACTTGGTACAGACCTGAATGAGTTATCTATATACAAGATAATTAAGAATGCGAAACTAAAATAGTAACAATCATTTAAACATTATAAGAGGGGTTGGGGATTTAGCTCAGTAGTAGAGTGCTTGCCTAGCAAGCACAAGACCCTGAGTTTGATCCCAAGCTCCCTCCCCAAATTATAAGACATTTATACTTTTTTCGTAAACAATCTTTTTTTAAAATAAGAAAAGCCATCAGCTTACCCTTTACTTTTAGAGACCAAACCAAGAGACTGACTCAATCGATGAATAAAGGCTCTTTCAGTACTGGTCAAAGAAGAAGGAAATTCCATTTCTGAATTGGAAAAAAATAAAGTACTGTAGTATTATTTGTGGATATGTAATTTTCTTTCAAGCAATACACATATAAACAATTTGAAAAACATACGTACAAGCATATAATCAAATTTGTTCTATTTTATGTGAAAAGTAAATATTCAATAACTGAATGCAAGCGAGAATTCTGATACTAATTTTTTTTTAAAATATGTACTAAACCTCAACATGATAAAGAACTCTGACATGCACCAAGGAATACTCCTGTTATTTGTTCTGCAATCTTGAATTGGTAAAATTAATGACGAGCATATTTCACTATTTTAACTTAGTTCTTACTTGCTTAATTAACAAAAAACTGACGAGCCGTGGTGGGCCACGCCTGTATTCCCAGCACTTGGGAGGCTGAGGCTGAACAATTGTTGTGAGTTCGAGGCCAGCCTGGGCTACGTAGCAAAACATCTTCTCAAAAAAACAAAAAACAAACAAACAAAAATTAACAAAAAGCTTTTTTCGTTCTGTGATGAGGTCTGCTCAAATGTTATGAATTTATACAGGTATTGAAACTCTGTCGTCTTTGCTTTCAAAACCGTATAATTCATATTTCACTCCTCCAGAATGGATTTGCTGTTACATGTTGCTGAGGCTTTATCTCTGTTTAAATTCAAAATCACCGAATTTGGACTGCAAGCTTCCACAGTAAGGGTTCTCTTAGTTAAGCCAGCAAACTGCAATAAGCATTTAACGTGCTGTAGAGACACCACAGATCAGCTGCTGGTCTTGTATTACGTGACCCAGACAAACAGCTTTCTAACCATAAACGTGTGGAACACGCTTTGCGCGCCAAGGTAAGTATAATTTGTCTGACATGACGCTTCTAACGTTTAAAACACCACATACTATTCGTGTGCTTACATATCTGACTTTCTTCCGCTTTTATACTTTTGTAGTTTAAACCCACCTTATTTAAGACAACACCTATAGCAGCTCACCAATAAATAAAAGAGCGTCGGCTTAGCCACCCAAGCTGCTGAAAACCTGGGTAAAAAGTCCCCGCTTGGAGCAAGCTGACCTTTACTTCTGATGCCGGATGCCCCTTCTCCCCGCTGACCCTCCAGAACTTGGGCGGTCTTCACATCCCACCCGAGGGCCGAGGTGGCCCAGGCCGGGGGGCGGCCCCTGCACGCGGCGGGCCCGCTCTGGGCGCCCGGGCCGGACGGGCGGCAGCCGCGCGGTCCCTGTCAGAAACCTCACCTCTCTGCTCCCCGTACCGGAAGCGCTCCAGAGCGATGTTGACTGCGATCTTCACCTCCTCGTCGATACGAATGTCCTTCAGCCCCTTGGCCCGTCGGCCGCCCGCAGAGCCACAAGCAGCGGGGCCGCCCCCTCCGCTGCCGAGCCCGCTGCCTCCGCCGCCGCCGCCGCCACCGCCCGGAGCGGGCGGCCGCGGGGAGACGCAGCTGGGCCTGGACATGGCCCTGAGGCGATGTTCTCCCAGAGCTGAGGCAGCCAGCCTGGCGGTGACAGCCAGTGACAGGGACTGCGGGCCTCAAGGACCGCTGGCGAGGCTGGACGGCTTCGCGGGCGGCAGGGGCCGGGCCGGGCCGGGGTCGCCGGGAAGCTCCACGCACCACAACAGCGGAGTAGGCGCCGGCGCGGCTAGCGCCCAGGCGAGGCCGAGAGCGCGGGCGTGATGACGTCACCAGGGCCGCCGCGCACGTGACCTCAGCGTGTCGCCGTAGGCGCCAAGCGTTGCCTGCGCTCCCAGCTGGAGCTGCCTCCTAGGAATTGGTCCCAGCCATCTTCCGTTGCTCCCCAAGGTGTTCTCTCTCATCCTTTTATTAAATCGCTTATTAGTTCGTTTAATCATTCACTTACTCCTTCAGAGCGGGCTCCCACTATGTGCCAGACGCTGTGCTACACGTTCGATATGCCCTGGGAACATGACAAAGGTTCCTCTCAGCCCTGCTGAGGTTTATATTCTAGTGACAGTAGTTTGCCAAAGTGAGCAAATAAAAATACAGGATAACCGACTCGGATTTCACATGAACAATAATTTTAGTATACATCTTTCCCGTGCAATATTTAGGAACACAATAAAAATTTATTCGTTGTTTAGCAAATTCAGATTTAGTTAACGATCTGTATTTTATCTGGCAAACCTAAATGAAGATGACAGACCAAAAACAACTAAGTTATTAAATGATGGTTATAAGTGCTATTTAATATAATGGAATATGCAGATGGGACCCTTTAGTGGGAAGGGAGTTAAAGAAGGTTATCAGAACTCCCACAGGCTTGTATACAATCCTACTAATATAAATCTAATTCCAAGCTCCCTAATCACTGCCACTCTACTCTTCCTATGATCACTCTCCAGAAAGAAAGAAGAATGATCATTTTTAAAATATCAGCCAGATAGAGTCATATCTGACATAAAGTCCTCCAATTTCTCTTTACTGCAGCTAAGACAAACCCTGAATTTTATAGCATGACCTGTGGAACCCTCTGTGATTTGACCTCTGCCACCACTCTCCCACCACTCTCACTTTCACTCTGCACAGATGGCCTGTCTTTTTCTGTGCATCGAATACACCAAGCTCCTCACCATTGAGGAACTTTACGTTTGGGTAGTCTTCCTGCACAAGGTTGTTTTCTTCTGAGAACTTCACATGGATGCCAGTTTCTCATCATCTAAAGGAAGATTCCATTCCTAATTTAGACATGCTCTCTCACCTCAATGGGCTATTGTTTGCCACTTTTGGAATTATTTTATTATCTTCTCTTCCCACTAGGATATAAGTGCCTTAAAAGCAGGAACCTTGGTTATTTTCATTGCTGTTTCATCAGCACGCAATAAATGTCTTAGAATGTAGAATTAGTATTGATGATCTTTGCCATCAGAAAACAAACATCATGATCCTTGAGCTCCTAATATCTCTAACTACTAGATGAAGTTCTGTATCAGCAGAGATAGTTTCTATACTCTGGCCCCGGCTAAAACTAGGTAGCATCACAGTTTAGACCTAAAATGTCCAGCAAAAATCTTATGTTCAGAGGTGGGGCTTGATCAGCAGAAAGGGGTCAATAGTTTGACACAAAAGGGTGAATTCTTTTTATTTGAACTAGTCATTTTTAGTCTCTCCAGATTAGTACTTCCCAAACTTTTTCACTTCATCTTACACATAGACAATATTTGCACGACACCCTGGGTCTGGCAAAGAATGCTGGTGCTCATAAATTTCCATGTTTCTCTTCTTCTGGAAGATGACACTAGGCCACATTTCCCTCACATTACCCCAAGTCTCTGCCCCTATTGTGAAGGCTTACAGCTGAGTTCTGGTAAGCAGACTGTAGATAGAATTGATGTATACTATGATTCTTGCTCTTCTCTGGTCTCTAGCCAGATGTTGGAGAAAGGAATTATAAATAATGAAAATGGGGAGTTGAGCATGAGATCTGGGATGTTGAGTTGTAATCAGTGGTGCTATGGCCTGTATCTAGATGTCCCTCCCCAAAGCCTCATGCAGTCATGGTGGGGCTTTGTCAGCAATGGCTGGATCTAGGGGGGGTGTGATGCTGGGATTAAGGGTGTGTGATTACTAAATCAGTCCACTGGTTGGTTTGACACTGACCCTAAACCCAGTAGCCTAGATAAAATATAAAAGGGTAGGAAAGAAGCTGCTAAATTCTCTTGCTTACTTTTGCTATCTTCTGCCTGCCATGAACTCTTTCTCCTCTGCATTGTCCTTCTGTCATACCACCCTGCCTTGGAGCCAGCCAATTATGAACTGACACCTTCACAACCTGTGAGCTAAATAAACCTTGCCCCCTTTACCTTTGGGTGCTGGGCATTTTATCTCGGCAACAAGAAAAGTAACTAAGACGAGTGGTATCAGTGCAAATATATCCTAATACCAGTGAGCACACCTAGTGCCCAAATCTTAGTTCCTAAGTATTATTATCCAATAAAAGGAGCCAAAGCTCCCCAGAATAAAGCTTAATTACAGGGCTCAGATAGGACAAAGGTAGGATGGACCTGAAACATCTTAAGGAAACAAAAAGTAAAGAATTGCTTACAAGGGCATGTGGACTTGTTAAAGGAACAGAGGAACCAACCTCTAAGAACTGCTAAAAGCCAAAGGTGGTATAATTTGAGTATCAAAATCATTACAATGTTGGATTATAAACCTAAAGAATAAAACAAATATCCTTAGGCCCATAGTGATATTAATGAACAAGTAAACAAATAAACAAATGGGAGAAATGACAGTTCTTCTGTATGGAAAGATTCCATTTGCTAAATATAAAAAGGATGATGAAAACACCAAACCACCATTAGGAAAAAACATTCAAGCAAGAATCATTTATTGATACTAAAAATAGCAGGCAAAGCTGTGATATACAATAGAATATTTGCCTAGTTGGTGAATATTTCTGCCCAAAGAGCAGAATTAGAATCTAAAAACAGAATTTCTCCTATCCCCAGCAAAGTCTATCAAGAGGCATTTCAAAATCACTATAGACTTGCTCTATTACTTAACATAGAATAATCAGGTGAAAGCAGTTATATGGTACATATTGACATAGTATATAGGTTACCTGACCATGAGGTAACATATCTGTACCTGATAGAGAGTACTGCGTATCAACAACAGATCCTGGATGCAGGACTAAGTAGGGTGTCCCTGGGATGGCATATGTATAGTGTAGTAATAAGGAGATTTGATATTTTGTGACCAGGGGATTGTCAAAAGAGAAAAGTACAACACTGTGTTTCAAAAATCTTAACTGAATTTATCAGTGATTCTAGAATCACTCTATCCAACAGAATATGTTACAATGAACTGACCTGTGGTGGTAGGTTTTTAGACAGAAACAAACTGAATAGAGCAAAAATAAAGAATAAATGCGGATTCATCATTTCAAAGTTACTTTCCTTATAATACAAGAGGGAAACAACGGCAGAAAAATGTCTCGTTCGTTAACATCAGATTACTTCAATTTAGTGGGGTTTGATCATAAGGGTTAACGTGGAAGGAACTTTACTATCAAGCCCAATGAAACTGGGTTGCTTGAAGAATTTGGTTATATTCATTTATTCTTTTCTCTCTCTCTCTCTCTCTCTCTCTCTCTCTCTCTCTCTCTCTCTCTCTCTCCCTCCCTCTCTCTCCCTCTCTCTACCCCTCTCTCCTGATTTCTCAGGAGGTCAGATAAAAACTTAATTTTGGTTTTGGTGACATAGTGTAAATAACTCCATTTTGATTTTTGTCTGATCTGTTGGAATGTAGTGTGGGAATTTAGTCTAAAACAGTGGTCTCCTATAATTTTAGTTCAGCTTTATTAACTGTTGTGGTGGACTTACTGTTGTCAGCTTGCGCAGGAACACCCAGCTGAACTGAGTTGGTGTGGTTCCGGGGTAGAAGATTCATCTGAGGATTGTTGCCGACACAACGTAAGGGAGAATGGGAGCAGAAGATAGGTGCCAACTCTTTCCCAGGAGACGCTCACTTGTGGCTGGTTTTCCCAAAGAGAACTTGCCTGTTCTCATCTCAGAAGGAGCTCAAAAAAAAAAAAAAAAAAAGGCGGGGGGGAGCTTGGGACCTTGCTGTCATTGAGAATGACTGCTGTTTGCTTCAGGTGAGTTCTGGTCTTCATCTCTGCTGTGAGCATCATATCCTGGTTCCAGTATAGATTTCTTTAGCTTTTTAGTGCAGACACAGGTGTTCATGGGACAGTGCTGTGGGCTCCCAGCCCTTGATTGGATCTTTTGGGTTTCCAGTGCATAGGTAGGTAGATGTTCTGCACTCTTCCTGCATCTGACTTTTGCATGTGAGTGTTGTAACTTGGGCTTGTTCTGTATTAAATCTGCTGTCTTGCAAACAATCAACTCTAGAAAATAACTAATACAACTGTGTCAAAGAGTACTAATGCTCACCAACAAATGTGTTTTTCCTCTTCTTCCTGAGCATTGTGATATTTCCCAATCCCCTGAGGTCAGCCGGGGCCAAATGACTGTTGGCTATTGGAATGTGGCTGGAACTGATGTGCATGTCCAGGCTTGGCCTCTAAATCCTTTCTTTGGTCCCCCATTCTCAGCCTTTCTGGTCTGTTGGAAGTTTTAGAAAACAGCAAACCCATTAGATAGAATGACCTGGTTTCCTGAATGATTGTGATAAAGTTTCTTTATCAATCTACATTGAAGTATGATATAAGAAATGAACTTTGTTTGTGGAGGTGTTTGTGGAGGTGTTAACAAATACCTCCACGTGTTACAAGTAGAATGTTACTTTCATGGCCTCAGATGGATCACACATACCTGCTTTCACACCCCTGTATACTTTCCTGACACACTGTTCTTTGGTAATGTACCATGCTTTGGCCATTGGGATATCAGCAAATAGGACATAAGCATAAGAAAAATATTTGTGCATTAGGGTTTACCCTTTGCTGCTTGTGTGAACCCTTCTTCTAACAGATAAAGAAACTTAGGCTACCTCGTCAAAGACAATATGACCCAGTCATTAGTCAGTGCCAATGACTAAACATGTGAAAGAGATCACATTGGAAAACCCAAACAAGCTTCCAGATGACTGCAGCTGCACAAGTGACCCAAAGAAAGATGAGGAGAAGGACCTCCTAGTTAACCACAACCCCATTTTTTTATCCATAGATTACATGAACAAATAAAATGAATATAGCTTCCAAGCATTAAGTTTTAGGTTTGGTTTGTTACACAGCAATAGATAACTAATACAGTTAGTTAATTTTGATGAATATATTGGGCTAGAGATAAGATACAAGCTGATCTCCCTCAGAAGGAAGGAGGCTGAGAGAATCAGCTTCAATTGTTCCAGTTCCTGCCCACCTACTAAAGACAGAGGGCATCAACACCTTGATATGCTTGAAAACTACCTGTGGCATACCACTAAGTCACAGTACTTTCTTATCTATAAAATTGGCCGGATAGAGCAATAGAGAGGCTGCCAAAAAAACATATACACACTTCAGCAGTCCATCATACTAATAAGTGCCTAGCACTTTTGAAGCTAATGGCCATCACTTTGAGCACCTCTTGTAATTATGGAGGCCAAAGATAACTTGTATTAACCTCATGATGTCTCAATAAATTTGGTATTAAAATATTTACATAAATTTATATTTCCTGATGTATAAATTTTTTGGCCGACTCTGTACTCTTAAAATATGACCACTGTGCTCTTATTATTGCTGTTACAATATTTCCTGCCACCCTTTATCACCTCACCATTCCCATTGTGCCACTCTTTACCCCTTTCTGTCTTGCTCAGTTAAGTCATTTAAGATCCATTATTTCAAGGAATAATGTCTTGGGTTGGTGGTTTAAGCTCCCCAGAACTTGGGGAAGGAAGAAATCACATACTAATATGCTAATGAGTCATGAAAAGGGATGCTGATTCCCTGCTTTCATAAAGGAGAACAAAAATCCTGGATGCTTTAGGAGAGTCTAGGACAGAATGGATCCTAGTAAGAATGTGCTGCTGCTATGGTTTTAATATAGTTTGTTGCCACCAAAACTCATGTTGGAGTTTAATTTTTCTTGTGAAATATTAATAGGAGAGAAAGTGAATCCAACTATGCTGTTTAGAGATAGGGCCTTTGGGAAGTTATTATGAGCAGATAATTTCATCAGTGCAGTACTTCCATGATTGGATACTTGTGGTTTTATAAGAAAAGACAGACAAGAACACACATGTTCACTCCATGCTTCTTGCTGTATAATGTCCTGCACTGCCTACAGACTCTGCCAGCAAGAAGGCTGTAATCAAATTCAACCCTTTAACATTGGCCAGAACCATGAGCCAAAATAAACTTCTTCTCTTTACAATTTACCTAGTGTATGGTATTATGCTATTATCAACAGAAAATGAACTCAGATAGGTAGCTGCTTTCCTGAATGGAAATCCAGAGAGACAGCCCAGGAAGGAATACAGGGGTACCATGTCTGGGTAGATTGGGCTCAGTGTGTTGCAGAGCAACAGATGATTCCTGATGCCCAAGAGTGGTGTAGAATTGGCAGATACACACACAAGACCTGAAGGAATCTTGCAGTGGGAACACGCCATGGCCTATGTTGATTGACAGCTAAAGATCAAAAACTTCTTCCCACATTTCCAGATACCTTGATGTCTACTAACTCCCCTGGAATTTAGGCAAGAACTAGGGGACACTTGAATTATCTGAGATTAAGTTAATTCTAGGAAAATTAAGTTCTGTTGTATCTGAATCTATCAAATGAAATACCTCTTGCTACCTGAGGTTTAAGTAATTGTAAAATCACTTCCAGATCTATCATTTTGTACATATATACTGATATACATATTTTTAAAATGGATATTTCGCTATAGCCCATGTACTACCCACCATCTCCATAGCAATCAACTTGAAATATATATCAGTATGTTAGCCACAAGGTGGTACTAGAAAGCCATCTGTTTGCCTGTGATTCTAGTCCTGAACATTACTGATTTTAACATACAACTCTGAACTACTCATTGTAAAAACAGTAGTAATTATAATAAAAATCGAGATGGCAGCAATTGGGTTCATGTAAGGAAACATTTACATTTAAAAATCATAAATATATACTTTCTGTAGAAGACTCTCAACTAGTTTGTTTTCTTCCTCTTTTTCTTATCCACTGTTATGTCATAGGATAGTCCAGTCATTATGTGAAACACTAAACACTAATATATTCTGCACCCTTAAATTTTAAAAAAATATAAATAGATTCAATTTCGCTTAGGTTTTAGACTTTAAATTTTAATTGCATTTTTTTTAACAGACTATACCTCAAAAAACATCTGAAACATTCCTAAACTGTCTCCCAAACACTAAAACCTCAGCCCCAAACTGTGGATATAACAGGTCAGCAAATGCATTGTGTAACATTGTAAGCATTTACTATATCATGCTAAAGATGTTTGAAGAGAGAAGGAAAACCATCTCTTCTTCTAAAAAAGGCTTGCATTTTTTTCCTTTTTCTCTTTTTATGTGGTTTTAAAGAGATGCACAGGACTGGGGGTATAGTAGCTCAGAGTGTTAGAGTACTAGCAACAGGTACATGGCTCTGCATTTAATTCCCAGTACTACAAAAATAAAAATAAAAATAATAATAATAAAAAGATACATAATAAAAGGGGGGAAGAAGTTTGTAAATACTCACAGGAAGAACTTGCTAAGAAAAAGGGGTGGTATGGTATGTAAGAGAAGGCACAATGAGACAACCTTGACAGCTCTTCAATGGGAGCGCGGAGAAGCAGATGGAAGGCACTAAGGAAGAAATAGTAACACTAAGTGATCAATGGATCTGTGACCTGGTAGCAGAGGATATTTACCTTACTGGAAGTAGAGCTACTGTGTAGTTTTAAAGTTAGGAGTGATATAAATTTCTCAGCTGGCACATGTTCTTATAGAATTACAAGAAAATGGTTCTGTGAGGATGCCAGTCAAAAGTAGGGTATAAAAATCAAGTGTAGAAATGATGACACTTTAAAGAATTTAACGGTGGTAGTTAAAAAAAAAAAAATCAGGTACATATCTATGAGAAGATACAGTAGGCTGGGAGAAAGAATGCCCCTAGGTATCTCCCTCGGAAGACTGTTAAAAAGAACTCAGGAAGAGAGAGGGTCTATACATGGAGCCCTCTCCTGGCACCATCTGAAGAGAAGAACATATCAAAAATCTACTGAAAATGAAAAGGATTGTTGCTGAATAGTTAACATTTCCACCTTATTCTTTAATATTCTTTAATCCAGTTTTTAAGCGATAGGCAAAACTTACTCTGCAGGCAGTTAAAGGAAGATTAGATATATTTTTCTACAGTTTAACAGTATATTCACAGCCCACAAAATAATGATTTTCTCTTCTCCATAGCATACTTTATAAATGTAATACTCCTACTGATAATTTTCTTCAAAATCTTTATAAGCAAAATCCTGGTGATCACTGAATCTGAGTGGTGGGTATATTGGTGTTCTCTGCACTATTCTTTTTACTTTGGGGCAAGTTTGAAAATGGTAACAATTTTTTGAAAATCACTGAGAGTTTTTCCAGCCCTATATGAATCAAGTTAGTAAATCTCCTTACACATGTGGGAAATGCAACTACCTGCAGGAAATGCAACCACTTTGTTTAAATAGATCCAACCAAAGTAGTTATCATCATCCAAAAATAGTCACTTTCAACATCTTGCACCAGAACAAAGAACAGCCTGGCACTCCCTGGGGCAGGAATGTTTAGGAATATTCCATTGCCAGATGATCTGGACACAGTTCTTTCATGCTTAATTTGGCAAATTAGCTCACTACTAACATTGAAAAGGAAGAGGACCACATGGTTAAAAAAAAAAAATACATTAGTCAGCCCAGCCTGTCATAACTAATATTATAGATCAGGTGGCTTTCATAACAAATTTATTTTCTACGGTTCCAAAGGCTGAAAAACTCAAGACCAATATCTGGTAGAGTGCAGTTTCTAAAGAGAACTCTCTTCCTGGCTCATACATGGCCTCGATTTGCTACGTGTTCATATGGCCTTTTATTGGTGCATGCTGGGAGAGCTTGCCCTCTCAGGTCTCCTTTTAAGAAGTCACTAATCCTGAGGACTCCACCCTCATAGCATCGAATCCTAATTCCCAAAGATTCAATTTCCAAATACCATCACCCTGGGGTTTGAGACAAGAGATTAGGGTTTGGCAAAGTTGTCTGGGGAAGTAGGTATCACTTGTTAATATATTTTAGGATGCATGCACGGAATGGTTCCCAAAGCCCTGCACATGGACGAGACCTTGAGCAGATTTTCGATAGGATGGCCTAGACCTGACCTCAGCCTGAGAAGTATATGACACAAAAAGGACCACATTGAGTTTTTGCCACTGTGTTCCACCTTGCATGGTGCCTCACCCTCATGTGTAGGGTGTAGTTCTTTTCCTACTTTTACTTGGCCTAAACTTGCTCTATGGAGCCTATTTCTTTTCCTACGTTTAGTAAAACTTTGCTACCACTTGTACTTGTCTTACCAGGTCTTTGCTCAGGCCATAAAGAACCTAGACACCACCTCCAAAAGGAGACTCCAACACCCCAAAACCTGGTAACAGGGTTATGGATTCTTTGTATGAAAGAGAGGGCACACAGACATTCATTTCATAAAAGAAACGTAACTTCAAAGTTAAATGTTAAAATCCATTTGTATGCCAAACTATCCCTGAATTATGTGTTAATCCTTTCATCTTCCCTTTCCTGTGCTCATTCAAGGTAATGGGGCCCAAGAAGGGTAACAGATTCGCATCAGTGCCTTCAAAACCTTCTTCAACTATGCTGCCTCTTCTGCCCCATATGACCTGTTGAGTGGTCAGAGTATGTCAGAAAGTTTTGAATCAGTACTAAGAACTGCACTTCCTTTTTAGTAAGGGAGTCTTAGAGAGGAATTTCCAAATTGCAAAGAAATCTCTTTTAGTGTAATGATGGGAAATGCTATAGCTCCATGGAAGTTTGCAAATTTGAAGTTCCACCTTATTATACCCAGAATCACCACACACAAGGTGTCTTTACTCTTATACTTGTGAGACTGACCCTTGTCAAGAATTAGGTAACACATGAGAGGAAGATAGCTCTGCTTTACTGGTAATTCTCTAATGTAATAGGTAAGTAAAACTTTATGAGAAATAAATCATGGAATTTTAGAAATAGGAAGGACCTTTGGAAATCAGCTGGATCATTTTACAAATGAGCAAATGAAAGTATAGCTTGGCTGGGTAGATTGCCCAACATTATACAGTTACTTGAAGACCCAAGACTAACATAGCTTTCTATTAAACCATATCACACCATGGCTCTGATTCTGCCTCCTATCATTAGGCATCAAGATCAGCCTCTTCCAGTACACCCTGGGTCTGGACTTTTATGTGGGAGGTAGTCAAGCAGGCCACTTCTTCATCAATAAGGCTTTAATTTCTTAGCCCTGAGTAGGCAATTCTACATGTTTTATGCTATGTTGGGCTTCAAAGATTACTTGTGGCTTCCTGTTAAAGCAAACCACATATGTTGAATTTGCAGCTTTTTCTCCTACCTTTTCTATTCATAATTTACGACTGCATATACTCTTCTGGAAGATAATCTTATTGCTTTTTTTTTTAGTATATGTGCTGCCAAAGTGAGCACTGCCTTCTTAATTATTAACATACAACTGAAAGAAAGAACAAGCATAAATCTCTTATCTTCACAGACTCCTGAGAAGGTCTCTGATATTAGAAAAAACTTGTGGAGTTAGTGGAGAAAAGTTAGAATCAATAAATATTTTGGACACAAAACCAACATTTCTATCTTTTGGATTCCTTCTCTTCTTCTTTATTTGTCCTCTTACTTCTCCTTTTTGTGAGGAAGGAGGGGTGACAGAGTTTCGCTCTGATGCCCAGACAGACATCAAACTCCACCTAGGTTCTGGTGATTCTCCTGCCTCCGTTTGTCAAGTAGCTGGGCCTATTGGTATGTGCCACCACACCCAGCTTCTTGGATTCCTTCTGGTTTCCCCATGTGACTATAGTAAATATCCTTTTCTCACAGTCTCCTGGAAACTGAGGTTACCATGGCTTCAAGATTTGGTTGGGAGCAGCCAAGCGTATGGAAACAGGGAAGCCCATTTATGGTCCCAATGTTGGTTTGAGACTGTACAAAAAAGAATAATGTCAATTTATGGTTAGATTAATGACAAGGAAGAATATTAAAAGTCATTATGAGACACTTTTACAAGTTTGTGGCAAATCCAAAGTAAACAGAATAGTATGAATTCCTATGACTCAAAATCCATCTTCAACAGTTTGCCATTTTTTATTCATCTGCACCTCCACACATATCTCACCCTTATTCAGTTATGATCATTTTAAAAGAAAAGTGACATAAATCGACATGCACAACTTTAAACTATATAATTTGGAAATGGATATACCTGTGAAACCCACAATCCTACCATCTCCTTTTGGGCATATTTAAGATATGTAAACTGGTAGAAAAGAAAATGACTTACACATTTTTAGCATTTCTTGTCCTCAAACAATGTGGCATTTTTGCAGATGTTTGGTCTAGTCACCTAGGGATTTCTTTCTTGAGCTTCTCATCCTCCCGTTTCAACACTGCAAGATCAACCAACCCTCCATCTCTCACCTTTTTTTGACATTGGCTCCAGCTTTCTGTCTAGTTTCTTAGATTTGAGAATTCAAGTGAGATTTTTCAGTAATTCTTCACTGGCTACACCCACCTCAGGTAAAAAGCCTGCTCTAGCCACATCCTAGAACTCAACAGCCTCACTCTTGAGTGCTTTGCTCACTAAAAGAGCTAAATGAAACTGGTTGGCCTTCTATCCCCACCCTGGGACTGAGAAAGGGAAAAAAGATACAGAAATAAAACACATTCTTCCTTGATCACCTCAAGTATGATAAATAGGAGGTAGGTGGAGTGAAGAAGAATGAGAGTAAGGCTTCAACCCATTCCTGATCAAAAGAAAAAAGGAAATGTAAAACTTTAGGGCTAAAAGTATCAAGGTAATTGTTCTTGCTGTATCTTTCTTCTAAAGTAGTATATCACAAGATACACAAGACATATATCCTTTTTTATATTATGTCCCAGAAAAAAAGATAGCGCATAAATGAAAAAGTTTTATGAAATAGTATGTAAGACTACAAAATTAAATAGTCAGATAGTTTCTGTTTTCCTGTTTCCCTAGTTTATTCTAAAAAGTCTTATCACAACCCATTGGAATGATCTTGTAACCCACTGAAGAGTTACAATCTGTAATTTGATAATCAGTACTCTAAAGGTTTGGCATATGATGCTGGATTCGAGCTCTTCTCTCTGGAGTTAGTGGCCTCGACATTTTTTCTACTAGGGACCAATTTGATCTCTCTCAGAGTATGTTTGCTCACTTTAAATCCAAGATCCTATGCGCCTCATAAGAGATGACATTTATCTAGGAATTATGTAAAGTCAACTAACACTGAACACCTGCCAGGTGATTCACAACTAGCACCTCCTCTCCCAGCTGGGTAGAAGAGCCTGAAAAGGCAGTCACCATGTGAGATGATGGTGCATAACCATGCACACACTCAGTTCACTTTGAATATTCTGTGTGCTGTTTGCCATACCTTCTACTTGCAAGAAGAAATTCAAGCACATATAAGTGGTGCTAGGAGTGCAAATACATATCAGAGCCCCTCTCCATTTGAATCTAAATACTATACAGCTAAATTCCTACATCAGAATCCAGAAAGTTTTTCTTGAAAATATAATGATGTATACCTTGATCTAATTTTATAATAAAAACCTAACAGCTAAGTTTCACTGAGCTCTTCCCAGTGATTCAATGTGCTTTACATGAGTTATTTCTTGGAATTTCACAAAACCACTATGAAATAAGTGCTAATATAACTCCCATTTTACAGACAGGGAAGTTGAATCACAGAGGTTGTGTAATGTATCCAAGATCACCCAAGAAGTAATTAGCACAGACAAGATTTGAACTCAAGCTGTCTAGTTCTATAAGAACACAAAGATGTTATACCCAGTCTTCTTTCAAGAAAAGATTTGTGGGGCTGGAGATTTAGCTTGCCTAGCAACTGCAAGGACTTGAGTTCAGTCCCCTGCACAAAAAAAAAAAAAAGAAAAAAAAAGATTTGGGGGATTGGGGACTTAGCTCAGTGGTAGAGTGCTTGCCTAGTAAGTACAAGCCCATGAGTTTGATCCCCAGAACTCCCCCAAAAAGTATTAGAAATTAAGAAAGGATTTGGCAGAAGGCCCTGAGTTTGATCCCCAGCACTGCCCTCCACCAAAAAAAGAAGGAAAACAAGAAGAACAGGGAGGGAAGGGAGACCAAGGAGAGACATGTAAATGGACATATAGGAGTGGATACAAAATGTGAAGACTTTCATATCACATATAAAATTTCATCAAAAGCCATTCAATACAAAAGATGCACTGAACTTTCAAACAGACAAGATGATTTGGTCAGATGATGCCAGCCATCCCCTGTCATCAGTGACCCCAATACCAGTACAATGGATATATGAAACAAGCAGTCTTAGTGACAGAAATAGAAGCTATGCATAGGCCCAACAATATAAGCACCCACTTAACAAGGGTGATGTAGCTGCTATTGCTGTCAAATATCCAAACTAACATTAACAGAGACTAATGATAGGATCCAATATGGCACCTTTCCTTGGGGAGACTAACTGATTACTTCATGGTTAGTTGATTATAGTGGGCCACTTCTGCTTTGAAGGGATTCAGAGTAGAGCCAGTGAGTCATGTACACAGGGATAGACACACATTCCCAATATGGGTTTGCTTTCCTTACTTGCAGAGCTTAGCCAGTATTACTATCCAAGGGCTTATACAGCGTTCGCTTTATTGACATGAGATTCCATATAATACTGTGCCAAATCAAGGAGACTACATTACAGCAGGAGTGGACTCGTGACAGTGGAATCCACTGGTCATAATACATACTACATGACCCAGAAGCTGCTGGAAAGAGAGGGCAAGTAGCCTCTCAGAAGCACAGCTGAAATGCCATCTTGAAGGCAATGCTTTATGAGGATGGCAAAACATCCTCCAGGACACAGAATATGCCTCTGATCAGAGACCTATATATCGTGCTGTGTAACCAGATGGAAGACTATATGGCTCTACAACTGAAGAGTAGAAACAGAAGCTATCACTTTTACCTTGACTTTACATGGTACAGTTGAGGAATGTGTGCCTCCTCTCCCCAAAATTCTAGCTTCTGCATGATTAGATGTCCTGGCATTCAGAGGAAGAACACTTTCACTAAGTGATATAGCAATAGTTCCAGAGAACTATAAGCTACAGATGGTGCCAAGTCACTTCATGTGCCTTATATTCAGATGTCACCAGGAAAGAAGAGTCACCATATTGCCTTGGTAATTGGCCTTACTTGTGAACAGGAGGCAGGACTATATGTATATAATAAAAGCATGGAACAATGCATTTAGTGCACAGGTGCATACCTCATTGACGTGGATGCCTCTCCCTTGACTCCCTTGTCAAGTTGCAACAGTAAACAAACACATGTACGAATCCCAGCCTCATTAGAAATAATCAGTTGGGCTCTGCTACCAGGTAAAATCTAGTTCAGCTCTCTGAGGGTGAGGGTAGTCTAGACTTGTTACTGGAGGAGGGAGACAATGAATACCAGTTGGGACTCCAAGACTTGTAGTAATGTTAAGGATTATCATTTTTTCCCACTAAGCCTCTTCAATGACACCCTAGAATAGTGGTGGTGAACTTCTGGCATGCATGCTGTGGTGGGCTGTTAGTATCATTTGAAGCCCTTAAAGGTTTACTGTCATTGCTCTAGAAGGACTAAGGGTATAGTTCATGGCAGAGCATGTGTCTAGCATGCCTGATGTACCGGGCTCAATTCCCATCACACACACACACACACACACACACACACACCCCGAAACAAAAGCAGAATCCAGGTGGAGCTGTTCCTGAACCATATAAAGAAGCAATGGAAACAGCTCAAGAAGTGGACTGTGATTAACATGGAATGTGGAAGAAGACAAGCTTCTGCTATCAGTCCATTAGACTGACATTCTAGTCAGACTCCAATTAACTCTGCTACAGAGAGACACCCTGCCCAAATCATAATCCTCTTGGGCTGTGGATCCATTAGACTGGGAATCAACAGCCAATGATGGATTGAAACACTGGTATAAAGGCCTAGCTATCTCATTTCAATAAAGGACAATCTGATATGTTAGGTATAATAATGCCTCCTCCAAAGATACTCACATCTTTGTCCCTGGAACCCACAGGAATTAATGTTACTGATAGAATTAGGGTTTCTAATCAGCTGGGTTTAAAATAAATAGATTATCCTGGATTATCTGGGCAAGCCCTGTATACTGTAACCACAACTGTCTTTTAAAGTGTAAGAGAGAAGCCAAACATGGTGATGTATGCCTGTGATGTTTGGTAGGCTAAGGAAGAAGAATCACAAATTCAAAGCCAGCCTGGTAAACTTAGCAACTTAGTGAGACCCTGTTTCAAAATTTTAAAAATAATAATAAAAATAAAAAAGATTGGGGATATAGTTCAGTGCAAAGGCCCTAGGTTCACTCAGAGTACCAGAAAAAGTATAGTACAGAGATAGAGAAGGAAATCAAGAGAGAGATTTGAAAATGCTATTCAGCTGACTTTGAAAGCGGCTGGAGCCTAGAATCAAGGAATGCATATAGCCTCCAGCAGCTGAAAAGGCAAGGAAATAATTCTTTGCTACAGCTTCCAGAAGGAACCTGATTCTGCTGATTGTGATTTTAGTTTAGTAAGACTCATTTCAGAATTATGATCTCCAGCACTCATAAGATAAAAAATTTCTGTCATTTTAACATAATCAATTTCCATTGTGCTAATTTGTTACAGCAGCAATAAGAAACTAATACAGATAATTTTAGAATTCTCTGTGAGGTCAGACAGGATGCTCTCAGGTCTACATCATAGTATGGTTTCTCTGTCTCCTGCTTTCTATATTTCTCTTCCACAAAGATTGGGGCAGTAAGGGTGCTCATTTTTTAGGACGCATCCTGTACTTGAAACTGTCTTAGAGTCAGATACCTAGGTAACACATTATACAAGCTTATGGGGACTTCTTGTAATTATAAATAAGTATATAAATATAAATTTTATAATTATTAATTCCTTTTTCAATATTACTCAAAAAGTATAATGACTATATGAATGCAATGGCTGATCAAAGAATATGGTGTGTGTTAAATTACAAAAAACCTGTTACAGTAAAAGACTCATTAAAAAAAAAAAAGACTCATTGCCATTAATCCCCCTCAACATATTCTCATGGTTTGGAACACACTTAGCTCATTGTTCTTTTTGTTTTGTTTTGTTTTGTTTTAGGTTTTTGTTTGTTTGTTTGTTTTGGTTTTAGTTTTTGAGACAGGGTCTCACTTTGTAGTGCAGGATGGCCTTGAACTCACTATGTAGCCAAGACTGGCCTCCAACTCAGTGATCCTCCCACCTTAGTCTCCCAAGTGGTGGGATTACAGGCATGTACCACCAAACCCACTGTTCTTGCCACTGTCTGAATCAATTCTGGAAGTCCTTTTTCCTGAGTGTCCTTATGAGGTGTGATAAAAAATATGGTGAATGCTGAAAGGTAGGCTCCATAAAAACATTATGATGTGTTCTCATCTATCTTATTCACCAAATCTGGTACCATGTGACTTCTGACTCTTTCCCAAAGTTAAAATAACCATGAAAAGCAAACATTTTGAATCAATTCAGGATATTAAGGCAGTCACAACAAAGCAACTAAAGACATTCAAAAAAGAGGACTTTCAAAATGGAAAAATGGCAGAGCTGTGAGTGCCAGCAACTCATTTCTACCAGACAAAGTGTCTGGAGTCTGGAAATCAATAGTTGGGAGATAAATCAAAGTGAGTGAGGGGTACATGGGAACCACAAGGGAACTGACAGAAGAGAAGAAAATAGGATTAAGTGATACAGAAGAAATAGAACACACCATGGAGGAGAGATCATACAGCACTGCCAATGGCAGCTGGTTAGCAACCAGCTGGGAGGTAAAGTGAAACTAACAACTTCTCTACTCACGGAGGACTGGAGAACTGCACTGGGATGGGGAGAGCCTTTCACAGTTGGAGCAAAGCCAGCATGGACGCGGAGAGATACTGCTTCTGAGGTAGGCATGGGGCGTGGCTAAAGCTGGCTGGCAAGGGAACGTGACCTGGAGGAGTGGCCTGGAACCCACATCAGCGCCAGGGGAGTGGCCTAGACCTGACATCAGCCTGAGGCACCAATTTCAAGTGCCATGCAGACAGAAGGGCATTCTTGCAAGTTTTCATGGGAACTCCATTATATAAATAGAAGCGACACTGGAAGCAGGCTCTCTTCCTTCCTACAGCACCACCAGGGAAAGAGCTCTCCCTGCTCCCTCCCGTGGGAAGACTGTGCATACCCAGTGCCAAGGCTATCACACCTTTTCATGGTAACCCCTACTGTGCCATTTAGGTGTGATACACATTTTGCTGTTTCTGTTGTTATGCTCAACTTTCCTTTTCTTCTTTTCTCTATAATTTTAAATAAAACTTTAGAACTACTTTTTGGCCCCCTTGTTCAATTTTGTTTGAGGAGGGGAAGAACCCAGGAATATTCGAACCTACCCAATAACACTTCCAGAGAGGCCTTCCTTGGTCAACAGTTAGTGAGTAACCTCAGTACAAGCACCCGAGGTCACAGTCATAAAGCAGGAGCTGGCAGGGACACCATTGTAGGGAAGAGTGGGTGTTATGGTTTGTGTCTAGATGTCCCCCCAAAGCCTCATGTGGTAAGAGATAGCTGGATCTAGAGTGTGTGATTACTAAATCGATCCATTGATCGGTTTGGCATTGTTCTGCTGGGATCAAGGATGTGAGACTGAAATTGGGGGCGGGAGTGCGGGCCGCCCTGGGGGCAGGTAGCCTAGATAATAGATACAGGAAGAAGCTTAACTAGCTGCTTGTTTGCATTGCTTATTTGCATACATTCCTTGCATTTTCCTCACTTTACTTTGCGGCCGGCCGGCTGCCGGTCTGCCATGCGCCCGCCCTGCTTCGCATCCAGCGGACTATAGACTGAAACCTCTGCAGACTGTGAGCTAATAAACCTTTCTTCCCCTAACTTTGGGTGTCGAGTATTCTGTCCCAACAACGAGAGAAAAGTAACTAAAACAGTGGGTGTTTGAACCTGGGTCCCAGAACAGCCTCTTGGATGCTTCACACGGCCAAGTTCCCAGAGTGGGTGAGGGAAAGACAGTCACGGGAGACTGAGGGCAGCTGGAAGACAGAATGAGGGGAATCCTGCTGAGAGGCAGGGCTGGCGAACACAGACCAGGCTCCTGTGGTCAGAGGCCAGGTTCAGCCTGCGTTACACAGGACTGGAAGCTCACATGGGCCCTGTGGTCCCACTGTAAACAGATCTCTCCACCCAGCACTGTTCTGGGGGCAGACTGCCACCTCACTCTTCCAGTGTGAACAGAGATATGTCCTGGCTTGAGTTCTGCTACTTAACCCTCGGCTGAGGAAGGAACCAGGTATCCAAAACAGTAGAAAACTTTCTTTTACTATTCTTTATTTGATTGTATTATTTTTTCATTTTTCATTTTTATTTTACTTTTTGAAATTTTTAACTCTTTGACTTCCAGGAAGATGGTGGAGCAGTGAAGAGCCCAGAAATAGCCTTCCGGAGATTTGTTGTCCCGGCACTGAATATAGCAATTCAGGGAAAAAAAGGAGGAAAGTGTGTTCCCAGGAGCCAGTAGGGATCTGAAGCGAGAGTTGAAACCCACGGGGACAGCAAAAGTGTAGGGACAGGGGTACCCATAGTAGGGAAAGGTAGGGTAAAGCCCTCATTAGATGTTATTAATAATTAATAGATGATTTTGACCTCCACAGCCAGACTCTGAAGGACAAACACAGCTATAATCCAATAGTTAAGGAAATAACCCATGTAATGTGATTAACATAAGAACCACAAACTGCCCCTTTATTTAATCCTTAAATCCTAATAATCTGTCCTTGAGGCCCCTACCCATGATCTTACCCTTCACCAAAGAACAGGGAGGGATCCCATGGCCAGAGGAAATCCAAAGCTAAATTGAAAAACAAGCCAGGGAGAAGATGAAGGACAAGCCAGACAGCCAATCAGATTCCAGGAGCCTATGTGGGACAAGTATCTCAATAAAAGGAGCTGCAGACAAGAAATCAACGAGTATTTCACTTTTGAATGCTCCCTATTCATCAAGTAGCTCTCTATCATCTCTTTTCCCCCTTTTTCACCATCTTCAAATAAATCATCTTCTCTTAGCTTAAACTCAGTTTCTTTAATTCTTTACTGCAACTGGGTTTATGATCGCCGGGAGCTGCCTTCTCTAGCAGGGTAGCAGCTCACAGACCACCTCTGGACATAAGGAAAGGAAAGACCTAAGTACAGAAAAAGGAGGTGGTGGATAGACAGTGCTTTCTCCCAGAGTCCCAGCCCACAGTCCCACTCACGGCCCCAGCTCAGGGCAGGAGATGCGGCTTGAGCCTGCAGACGCACAGTGACTACTGGAGACTCCAGAGGCCTCCATGGAAAGACACACAATTGGAGTGGAGCGGTGCACACAGCAGACTGTAGTGGCTGGTGAGTTATCTGGGCTCAGACGTCCCCCAGGAGAAGGGTGATCTGCCGGTCACCATGTTGGAAAGAGGCTGAGCTCAGAACTCAGAAAAGATGCCAGTGGCTTTTGGTGCTGGGGGAAGGTGGGACAAGGTGGAGCAGAGTTCAAAAAGTCAGCTAGAGGGCAAGGAGCCAAGTTCATACTGGCAGGGAACTGAGTCCAAGCTCTCTTCCAGTAGATTTAGTGTTTCTGTTTTCATATTTAGATCTTTGTTCCAATGTGATTTTAGCTTAGTTCATGGGGAAAGATATGGGTCCAGTTTTAATCTTTGCAATATGGAGAGCCAGTTTTTCCAGTACCATTTATTAAAGAGGCTATCTTTCTTCCAGTAAGGATATTTGGCCCCTTTGTCAAAGATAAGGTGACTGAGAGTGCTTGGACATGTTTCTGCATCATCTAATCTGTTCCAGTGGTCCTCAGGTCTGTTTTTTGTCAGTACCATGCTGTTTTTATTACACTAGTTTTGTACTATAATTTCAGGCCAGGGATTGTGGTGGCCCCTTCTTTGCTTTTGTTGCCCAGAATTGCTTTTGCTATTCTATGTTTCTTCTGGTTCCAAATGAATTTTAGGACTGTTTTCTCTAAGTCTGTAAGGTATACTATTGGTATTTTAATTGGGACAGCATTAAATTTGTATAACAATTTTGGGAGTATGGCTGGCCATTTTCGCTCTATTGGCTCTACCTAGCCATGAACAAGGGCTATCTTTCCATTTTCTGAAATCTTCTTCAATCTCCTTTTTCAAATTACCATAGTTTTCAGTGATACTTTACACAGAAAACCCAAAGAACTCCACCAAAACCCTCTTAGAATTAATAACAAACTTCAGCAACATAGCAGGATACAAGATCAACATACAAAAATTACTAGCATTTGTGTACAGCAACAATGAATGAGATGAGAAGAAAATTATGAAAATACTATTCACAGTAGTTTCAAGTAAAATGAAATACCTGAGCTAGCCAAGGAAGTGAAAGATATCTACAAAGAAAACTACCGTATTATGAAAAAGGAGCTCAAAGAGGACAGTAGAAAATGGAAAGATTTCCTCTGCTCTTGGATATGCAGAATCAATATTGTAACAATGGCCATACTCTCAAAACTGTTATACGGGCTCAATGTAGCCCCAATCAAAATACTAACAGCATATTTTACAGATCATGAAAAAACAATCCTAAAATTCACATGGAGCCAGAAGAGATCCAGAATAGCAAAAGTAATTTTGGGCAACAAGAGCAAAGCCAGAGTCATGGCAATACCTGACTTCAAGCTATACTACAAAGCAATAGTGATAAAAAACAGATAGGTGTATCAGTGGAACAGAACTGGGGATACAAAACTTCCCCAGACACATTTAGCTATTTGATATTCAACAAAGGGGCCCAAAAGCATATGTTGAAGGAAAGACAGGCTATTCACCAAATGGTGCTGGGAAAACTGGTTATCTGTTCGCAGAAGATTGAAACTGAACCCTCATCTTTCACCATATACCACACTAATATCAAAATGGATCAAAGATCTAAACGCTAAACCTATTGGAAGATAAAGTAGATAAAGCACTTGAAGACATAAGTGTAAGAAAGGATTTTCTAAGCAGAACCTCAATTGCACGAGAAATAACAGCAAGAATCAACAAATGGGATTACATCTGTCAAACAACCTTTTGTACAGCAAAAGATCAATCAGTAGAGTGAAGAGACAACCTAAAGAATGGGAAAAACATTTTTTCCAGCTACTCCTCAGATAGAGGAGTAATATCTACAGTATACAAAGAATTTAAAAAAATTAAATTACCTACAATTAAAGACACACTCAAGAAATGGGCAAGAGAAATGAACAGATACTTCACAGAGGAAGAAATACAAATGGTCAACAAATGTATGAAAAAGTGCTTAACATCTCTGGCCATTAGAGAAATGCAAATTAAAACAATGCCAAGATTCCATCTTACTCCAGAAAGAATGGCAATCATTAAGAAATCAAACAATAACAAATGCTGGTGAGGCTGTCGTGAAAAAGGAACTCTCCTACACTGTTGGTGGGAATGTAAACTAGTACAACCATTACAGAATTTAGTATGGGGATTTCTTGAAGAATTGAAATTAGAAATTCTTTATGACCGAGAGATCCTCCTGCTAGGTATCTGCCCCAAAGAGCTTAAGACATCATACTACAGCAATACATGCATACCAATGTTTATAGCAGCACAACTCGTAATAGCTAAATCCTGGAAACAGCCTGTATACCCATTAACAGATGATTGGATAAAGAAAATCTGCTATCTATATATAAAGGAATACTATTCTGATATAAAGAATGAAAGATTTGATGCATTTGTAGGAAAATAGACACACCTGGAAAATACAATGTTGAGTGAAATAGACCAGACACATGAATTTATTTCTCATTTGAGTGAGGCAAAGTACAAAGAGAATAATAAAAGATGGATAGAAGGGTACTAGGAGATGAATCTCTTACAATAGGGAAGTGGTCCAAAGGAAAAAGCACGAGGGATGAAGAAGAGGCCAAGAGGCAATAAGTAAAAAAATATATGCCATGTACAGGAACCTAATAACCTCAATTAATGTAAACATTGTATGCCATAACATGAGCTAAGATTAATAATGTCAACAAGAATGAAGGATGGGATATGGGAATCGAAGGAGGAGAGAGGGAAGGGGAGGGATGAGAAGATTAAAAAAAAAAAGAAACAAGCTGTGGTATGTACATGTAACCACTCCCCAAGATGATGGTAAAGTGTATGAATTGCAAACATGTACCAACAAAATAAAAAAGAAAAAAAAGACCTAAAAAAAAGACGACTTTCAGAAGTGCTTCAGAAAGTGGCAAGAGATAAGTGTATTTGAAGTGAGGAGGACTATTTTGAGGGGGATTAACGGCAATTTGTCTTTTACTGTAATATGCTTTTTAAAATTTAAGTATTCACTATATTTTTATCACACTTTGTATGATAAGACAAAATACCCTAATATTAAGACAATATAAAGTAAACACGAAGGACATGGTTTTGACAGATACGAGCTCAATTCCAGCTTCTTCCTTTGCATGGGTATGTTATTTGACCTTTTTGGGATTTATTCCCCCCGTGCCCGGTCAATAGGGCTAATACATATCTACCCTTAGTGGATAACATTAAGTAAGGTAAAGGTTTAAACACTTACTAATTTGTGGTAGGACTCATTAAAATCTGATTAAGAGTTCCTAATTCTACCTCACTATGTGCTCCTAGAAATTTGCAGCCTCATCCAATAATAAATAATTGATACTATAGGGCAAGGTGCAGGGGGAGGCAAATCACAGTTAAACTTCAGTGGTGACAAACCTGTGGCACGTGTGCCGAGGAAGGCATGCAGAGCCCTCCCTAGGCACGTGAGCCAAGTCAAACCCCAAGAGCCAAGCATTGGATAACAGTTTTTTCTAAATTTAAAACTTCAGTATTCAGGTTTAATTGTAGTGTTCGTAGTTTGTGCTAAACAGTGGGTTTTGGGTTGTACTTTGGGTACTTGGTCCCTGAAAGGTTCGCCATCACTGAACTACATGATTCTTTTTTCAGAATGTCTGCGTTAAGCTAAGAGAGCTCTGGAAGAGCTGTGTGACTCGCAGTAATAAAGGAAGGCTTTCTCGAGGATCTTGCAGGGCTTACACAAATACACAAACTTAAACATCACATGGTTTCTTTTATATGAGAAACGCAAAGTATAGTATAAATAAAGAGCAAAATAAAGGATACATAATAGGAAATAGGAAGATACATCTTTCTCAAAGGGGAAGAGATCAAGACATGGAGGGAGATGGGAAGAGGAAAGAGAAAAGGGATTAAAAAAAAAAGAAAGCACCAACTCCACACAAGGAATGTAAACATTATGCAGTACAAGCATGTACTCATAAAAAAAAAAAAATTCACATTAAAAAAATACCCTAGAGGGGCTGGGGATTTAGCTCAGTAGTTAGGGTGCTTGCCTAGCAAGCATAAGGCCCTGAGTTCGATCCCTGGCACCAAAAAAAAAAAAGAAAAAAGAAGAAGAAAAAAAAGAAACCCTAGAGAACGGTGGGCTGAAGGTTTCATGGGCTTCCTACTCCAACTCTTTCGTGTAGTTTTAGTTCAGAAAAATGGAATTTGGAAGAGTAAACACCAAATAATCAAGTTTGCAAAATGCTGCTGATGCTTTTAACTGGCAATTTAAGATGTACGAGATAGAATATCTTATACACAGTAAACTCTGAAAAGTACAAATAAATACAAAGGGTAATTATAACTGAAAGGAATCTGAGAAGAAAACTAGATATGGAAAAAGAGGCTGAGCTATGTACTCATCTCAGGTAAGTACATAACACCTTTGAAATTATGACATACATAACCAGTACTGTTAGATTTATAGTCATAGCTGTTTCTCTCAATCCAAACCCCTACTTTATATTTATCATCTTTATATTCATATGGCATTTCCATCTTCAATGATATACAATATCACCCTCTCCCATAATTTTATCAGATGAAATTTCACATGCTTCATAGCAACTCAGAAATAAATTCTTTTCTGGAAAGTCGAACCTATCTGTTCAGCCATTTCTGAGTTACCCAAGCATAACAATATGTTGTTTAGCAAATTTGTCAAAGTCCACTTTCAGTGTGTTCAGATTAATTCAAAGTGGTTTAAATGTAAGCCCCCAGAACTATTGTACACATTCAGGAAAAAAAAAATTCTTTGCTTTGAAATATCACTGGATGAGGTTAACCCTCCATTTACTGCATATAAAGAATGTGGTTATAGAAAGATCCACTCAAATCTTGGAAAATTCCTTGGGTTTCCAGAACCTCTGCACATACTGTACTTAGAAAAATCTTTCTTTTTTTTT
>PVJO010015452.1:0-44977 GCA_004026905.1 Hystrix cristata
GCCATAAAAAAGGATAAACTAGAGTCATTCATATATAAATGGATGTTTTTTGAGAACATACTCTTAAGTGAAATAAATCGGACACTCATGAGCACACATCGAATTGTTTCTCTGATATGAGAAACCGTAACTGTAAATAAGGACAAAGAGATGTAATAGATATTATATAAAAGGAGGATGGTGCGCAGAGGAGAGGAGTACTAGAAGGAAAGAAGAGGAAAAGCAAAAAGACAACAGGGGAAAGAGAGGAGAAAGGGAAAATATGGAAAATGATGAATGAACCTGCTGTAAATAGGGAGGGAGGGTGCAGAGGGGAGGGGGGAGGAGGGGGGAGAACTAAGATACATCATGTATAGGTACAGAATTAATGTAATGAATGTGACCATTGTATGTAGAATGTACCAATACATGTTCTTGGTTTAAAATTAAAATAATAATAAAAAAATAAATATCAGTCAAAAGTCTTAAAAACAGAATGGATAAAGCAGAAGAAATAATTGTGAATCTTTCAAAATGACACATTCAGGAAAATTGAAATTTTAAAACTAAGAAAACATTGAAACAACATTCAAGATTATTGGGACAACATTTAAAGACCAGATATCTGCATAATAGGCATATCTAAAGGGGAAGGCATAAAGATTAAGGGCACAGAAACCCTGTTTGGTGAAACAATAGAAATCTTTTCTAATCTTGGAAAACATGGATATCCAGGTACAGGAGGCCCATAGACCATCAAACAGACATGACTAGAAGAGATCGTCACCATATTACAGTCAAACTATCAAAAGCGCAGAACAAAGAAAGTTTTAAAACCTGCAAGAGAAAAACATTAAGTCACATTTAAAAGTAACTTTGTGCTCGCTTCGGCAGCACATATACTAAAAGTAACTCTTGACCAAATTGCATATTTCTTGGCAGAAAGCCTACAGGCCAGGAGGAAATAGAATAATGTGTTTTAAGTCCTGAAAGAAAATAACCACCAACTAAGGTTACTATACCCAGCAAGTCTCTCCTTACAAATCAAGAGAGAAATAAAGAACTTCACAGATAAACAAAAATGGAATCATGACCAAGAGATCAGCAAAAAAGTTAAGTGAATAGTATACTCAGAAGTGGAAGAAAAGTAACTATTATCAAAGTAGCCTGTGAAATTACGAATCTCACTAGAACAGATACATACAAGAAATGGAAAAGAATCAAGCAACGTCAATGCAGTAAATATCAAACCACAAAGGGGGCTGGGGATTCATCTCAGTGGTTAGAGTGCTTGCCTTGCAAACACAAGGCCCCGAGTTCAATCCCCAGCACCGAAAAAAGTAAAACTGTAACTCAAACCACAAAGATCAGTAAGAGAAGAAATGGACAAATATTCAAAACAAGTAGGAGAAAACAAGATGACATGCCCAGTCCATAATTTCCAGTAACTACGAATATAAGTTATTTTAATTCTCCAATTAAAAGATACAGACTGGATGAACAAATTAAAAAGCAAGACTAAACAATGAGTGGCCTGATGAAACTCAGCTCACTGGTAAAAAAAAAAAAAAAAATACTTATAAAGTGAAAGGAAAGGGATACAAGATGCTGTCCCAAGCAAAAAGATTCCAAAAATAAGCAGAAGAAGCCATAAAGATATCTGAAAAAATATATTTTACGACAAAAACAGTAAGAAGACAAAAGAAGTTTATCAGGATCAAGGGAGAATTGCAAGAAAATATGAAGATTATAAATCTATGTGCGCCTAATAATGAAACATCTAATTTATGAAATAAACACAATAGGCTCCACTATTATAATGTTAGTATAGTAGAGAATTTCAGTATCTTAAGAGAACCAGTAAATAGATCATCCAGACAAAAAATTCAAAAGAAAAAATAATTGGAATTAAACTACACTAAGACAAAATGGAATTAATGAACATCTACAGAGCGTTCCACAATCCACTGCAGAACACACATTGTTTTCATCAGCACATAGGACTTTATAAACCATGCGTTATACCACAATTTTGTCTAACAAATTCAAAAAATTAAAAAATCCAGCATCACATCAAATAATCATACACTATGGTCAAGTTAACTCCACTTCAAGGAATGTAAGATACTGGTACAGGCCAGTAATTTTCTAGGTAGGACTCTAATAGATCAGGAAACGGAAATGAGAATTGACAAATGAGAGTACTTCAACATAACTTCTGCACAAGGGAGTAAACAATCAGCGGAGTAAAAAGATCACATACAGAATGAGAGAAAGTCTTTTCCAGTCATTCACCATTCACTTTTCAGGGCTAATATCCAGAATATATAAAGCACTCAAAAAAAAGAACAAAATAATCCAATACAAAAATAGGCAAGTGGCATAAAAGTATAATTCTCAAAAAAGGTACAAACAGATAAATATGTGAAAAAATTAATCAGTATATTTAGTCCTCAGGGAAACACAAAACTATATTGAGATTCTCTCTAACCCAATTAAAATGGCTATTATCAATAGAACAAAAGATGGCAAATGCTTGTGAGAACATATGGAAAAAGGAACATTTATACACTATTGGTGGGAATGTAAATTCGTATGGCCACTACAGAAACCGTATGGAAAAACCTCAAAAAATGAAAAATAGAGCTACCATATAATCCAGCTATTCCACTGCTGAATATATATCCAAAGAAAATGAAGTCATTGTACAATAGAGTTACCTATATGTTCGTGTTTATTGTGGTACTATT
Source organism: Hystrix cristata (assembly GCA_004026905.1). Taxonomy (NCBI): domain Eukaryota; kingdom Metazoa; phylum Chordata; class Mammalia; order Rodentia; family Hystricidae; genus Hystrix; species Hystrix cristata. Next base: position 2,730 of record PVJO010015452.1, read on the forward strand.
CATAATAGCAAAAATATGGAATTAGCCCAGCTGCCTATTAACAGGTGAATGGATAAAGAAAATATGTTATTTATACATAGTGGAGTATTATTCAACCATAAAGAAGAAGGAAATTTTGCCATTTATAGGCATATGGATGGACTTGAAGGACAACTTGTTAATCAAAATAAGCCTGACGTGGAAAGACAAGTATCATGTGTTATATTTCATATGTGGAAGCTAAAATAAAATTTTAAAAATTAACCTTAGGTAGAAGAGTGATTACTAAAGACTAGGAAGGGTACTGGGGTAGAAAGGCAAGGTTTAGATGGATATCATGCTATACACATATATGGAAATATCACAATAACTCCCATTCATTAGTACAATTAATGTATTTTAATTAAAAAATTGAAAAGAAAAATAATATTGCATATATGAATTTTGTATAAATTGTTTCCATTCACAATATAATTTATGTCAAAACATGATGAGCAGTTGGAACTCAACTGACAAATATCAACATATTATTCAGAAAAATCCTATAGAAATAACAGCATTCATAGGGAAACAACCTAATGAAATATATCACTGAGTTAAGGTAAGGGGAATAACGTGATGTGGCAAGATAATTCACAGGCAGATGAACAGAACACAGTGAAAATCCCCAAGATAAACCAGAGCATTTAGAACTGGGTGTACTGTAAAGGGGGCAATTAATTCAGTAAGAACTAAACAGACTTTTAAAAAATTTCTACATTATACTTTCTGAGAAAACAAAGCTGCATCTCTCCCACATTTTGCATTTGAAAAATTTAAAAGATGAAAACCAAATGGTTACCGTGTAATAACGTGAAAGTACTAGAAGAAAATTTGTGTAGTTATAAAGGTAACTGCCAAGGCAGACGCTAACCTCCTAAGCAGATACAAGTCTCAGATTCATTTCAGCCAAGTGTCATCTTAAAGTTTAAGTGTTAAATACAGCTCATTAGGGCTGGGGATTTAGCTCAGTGGTTAGAGTGCTTGCCTTGCAAGCACAAGGACCCGAGTTCGATCCCCAGCACCAAAAAAAAAAAAAAAAATACAGCTCATTAATTTGTTCATTGAAGTACACGTATTAAGCATACAATATGTTCTAGGAACAGTTCTAAATATTAAAGATCAATCAGTTAGCAAATTAGACAAAATTTCTCCCTTTGTAGCTTATTTGCCAGTGAAAACAACCAGTAAACAAAATGAACTGCAGATATAGAAGTCAGGTATTGATAAGTGCTACAAACCAAAATTAAACAGAGAAGAATTGTAATGAGAACAGTGTATTATATACACTGTGTATATAATACAGTGTATTATATACTTCTGTGTATTTTTGGTAGGCGTATTCATTGGTACATTGTCTATGAAGAGGAATTTACCTACATATACACTTTGCCTATGCTTTGTCTCACCACCTCTCCTCTGCAGTATTTACTTTACAAATATATCCATGCATAACTGAGATGTATGTATACAAGTTCACTTTTACAGCATTATTTGTATTAGAAGGAGGAAAAGAAGACCTGTAAACAACCTTAATGTTTCTCAATAGGTAGTTCACTAAATAAAAAGTGAACATCCATAGAAAAGAAGACTATATGCATCTGTTCAAAAGAATGAAGCAGATTTTTATGCTAATCGGGAAAACTCTGTGATATAAAGCACATGACAGAACAGTTTGTATGTGTTATTCCACTGGTATAAAAGAATATGTATCCATATGTTTGTGAATATTCCTGGAATAATTCTGGGAAGATGTACAAGGTTGCTTCTGGGAAGTAGATGGAATTTTTGAGAAGATATTTTTCATGGCACAGCCTGAAATTTTTTACTATGCACATTGTTATTTTCATAGAAATAAGAAAAGTGTTGAACATTGAGGCAAACATTGTTCATTTTGTGCAAAATTAAATTCTTTCATGAGGACACTGCATTAGTGATGAAAATAAGTATTGAATGTGTCCTATGAGCGTAGCCAGCGCAAATAAATTACAACGAATCCTCTATAGGTTGCGTATCATATTGGCTGAATGACTGTAACATTTACATTAAAAGCATAATTTGCAATTTGCTATCTCAAATTGTAATTTTAAAAAAGAGACTACATCAGAAACAAACCAGAGTCATCTTTAAATGATGCAGAAGGTTTGCAACATGACAATACTGATACATAACATATGGCATGGCCACAGGTCTAAAAATACTTTATATGTAACAGTTCTTTGTATTTTATTACTATTTCTAAAACTTCTTTGTTTTTTAGAAACTACTGCTCATTCAAACATCATCAGTTGGGAGCTACTATGAGTCTTACATGTTCCAAATTTTATGAGTCTATTATTTGGTAGACTGTTAACCAAAAAGCTGTACTTATAAAACTGTAATCATTTCTTACTCCTGCATATAGCTATTGTGCTAGCGGGGAAAGCAGTTACAGGAAAATGGCAGTAGTTGAGTATACAATGAAAAACTTGCTCTCAGGTTGTTTAGATATAAACATTATTTTTCCATTGCTCTATTACAAGATAATCAGTAATGAGGAGCTTGAGTGATTTGGAATCAGATAAATCCGATGGACTTCTCCTCTAGTGATGTGACACTATAATAGTTTATTTTACTACAGTTGGTAGTAAAAGCTATATGAGAAAACAGAAACTCATTTTTGCCTTGAATCTGACCAATTCCTGATAAAGCTATGCAAATTCTGCATGTTTTCCTTACTGATTCAAGAGACCTCATGAGAAGAAATTACCTCAGTTTACAGGGATGATGAAAACAGAAGATTATCTGATAATTTGAACATACTCATAAGACTCAGAACATTCCAAACTCTAAAAAAATAAAAAACAGTATCCTGTGAATCCACTGTAGCAGATGAAAAGCAAAACAAAACTCAGAGAGCTACAAAGAGGAGATTCACATATGTCAGGAAATCTGCCTTACAATATAAATTATCCTTGATTTAAAAACTGATGATTTCACTTCCATATAATTCTCTACATGTGCCTGTAATACATGCAATGATTTTTTTAAAATTTTTATTCGTATATGTTTGCAGTACGTAATGCATATATTCATCACAGGGTACTGGGGACATGTAAATATTGCATCTTGATCCTTTTAACTTCCTCCTCTCCTCCTTGCCCTGTCATCTCCCCCACCTTAGAGCCCTCTGGTTTCTTAATGAGACAGGCAAATTCTAGTGACTGTGCATTACTTACCATAGTTGAAAATTGTGAGATGCTATTTCTTGCCCAAGACTAGCCCCTGTTCTCAGTTTTGTAACTGTGTGTTCTTTGCTAACTATCTGTATCTTTGCAGCTTGTTTATACATATAACATTTCTCAGCAGCAATCTTAAAAAATTATTGCTTGATCCGAGAGTACTAAATTGAAGTTAGGAAAAAGAAGTTTTACACAGTGGAGTACAGTCCACAATCTGTGCATGTATTGAGACATCCTGTGCTACCTCATGATTCAGTTCATGGCGATGATCATTCTTTGTACACTTACTGTGCAATTTCTGTACAAATGATTGGGGTAAAAATTTCATATGAAAAATTACCTTCAAATGAGAATCATTCATAAATCCTCTACATATTCTTTAACTTTCAATTTGAGTGGAGCAATCTCAATCAGCATTTAGGTAGATGGTGTAAAAGGCTAGGACGGAGGAGAAAATAATATGACTGAAGGGGCAGAATCATGTGGCTAAAAACGCAGTCAGCTTTCTACTGATTTTTCTAGCCATCGCAGATCTCTAGCCTGTTACTGTAGGTTCAGGACCCAAGAGGCCACTTCCCCATCAAGAAAACACCAGAAAGTTAAACCATAATCCAAAGAGTATCAGTGTTGATTCAAAAGTGAGGTATTTACCCAGATAACTGAAAATATTTATACACACAGTTTAAGGCTTTTTGTAATTGCTAACACTGCTGTTTGACTCAAACAAAATGGAAAGATAAGAATTGCCGCAATAGAGAAGTTCCCTGGGCCCCAGAACCGGTACACCATGCCAGACGCCAAACATGACAGGCAATGGGATGGAGCGTCCTGTTGAATGGCGACAGGAGGGTGCTGACACATTTTGTACTTTGAGGATGGTTGGCTCTTACCAGAGTTAGGCTAATAAATCCATACTACGTTGTTAAACTGGGAAAGGAATGGGTCAAAGGATTGAAGAAATGACCACTGCACCATTGCTTACAAAATCCAAACTTCGTGTTCTAGAATTCAGAGCAAGAACAAATATGGCTTCAACTCACCTTATTGAAATTATCTAGTACTACTCCATTTCTCTCATTTTACAGTCTGAGAAAATTTTGTGGCAAGTCTTTCTGTGTTATAGTGTCTTCTGTGATTTTTTTTCTGGTATTTTTATATGTCTAGAATGTTTTCCTTACTTTCCCGTACTCTAACAAAGTATTTAAATTAAATATGTTTTTAGAGGCCCTGACTTATGTTACTAACTAGATTTTCATAGACCTTTCACAGAGCACCACTTTAAGTTTTTTTCCTTTAATTCTATGATACTTCACCATATGCCTTATACAATTAAAAAATCCATTTATGTCTTCGTTCCTCTTTCAAGTCTGAAGAAAGATTCATAATTATTATTAATGTGTTTGCATAGGCTCTGTGTCACATAAAAAGAGCCTTTTAAATAAATATTTATTTTCAACTTTATCAATAAACTAGTCAGACATTAATCCAGTTGGATACAAATAATGTAGGCAATGAGGTTCTTACCATCATAATTATGGAATGCACTAATGCACTATTGCTTTACTAATATGTACCCCAGAGATCAAAAAGAATAAATATTAACTCCTTTGCTTAAAGACTCAGTTAATCCAGCTAAGATGTTCAGTTTATCCGAATATTAAACAGAACACTAACTACACGAGATTATAATTCAGCCTTGTCTCAGTACTTTTTGGTTGCCATTACATAATGTCTCCATTAGAAATACTGAAAGTGACTAAATAATCAAGTAATGGATTATAATAGGCAGTTGATGGTAGAAGTCATGTTGGAATAAACTAATATCCACAAAAAAATAACTTATGTGATGTCATTTTTCCATTATTTCAGTGGGGAGCTCCTCTGGAAACAAGGAACATTCCTTTAAAATGCAGAAAATGTTCCTAATCCTCAGGCGTTAACTAAAGGCACATTGCCAAGGGTGATATATTCCAGACGGCTCTGCTTCTTTGTTATTGTTGTTTTACATCTACTTGCCATGTTTTTATGCATTTCGATTTTCCTTCAAGTTTGTATTTCTCTCAGTGGAGAACAGATCCTCCTGGGTCTTTAAAAATGATTTAATTCTTAAAACCAAAATTTCCAGAGTCTTGAGCAGTTCTGCAACACAAATCATAGCATATGGGTCCAGAGTGAAAGTACTGTGGTGAGGAATCAGAATTCTAGAGAGATATTATTTGGTGTGAAGTAAGCTATAAAATGAGGATCTTTGTAAAATGATGAGTTAGTAGCATCCCTTTTCAATGTCCATTTCACTCTCTCAGGTATGGTCTTCCCTTTTAGAAATAGAGGCTTTTTGGCAGAGTAAGCAATAAGAACACTGGTTTTATAAGAGGCAATAAATCCAAACTTACATTGTTGGTATCCAGACTTAACAACTAGGACAGTAATGGGAATTGCCTTCGGTGCCTTGGAACCCTATTTAAATGACAATTTATAAAGTCATTCGGGGCGTATTATTCCAGGAAGTCGTGCATACTGACTGAATAGCGGCAGCCTGATCCACAGAAAGATTTCCTTGGTCCTGTGAGGACGAAAACCATCTGAACATCTTTATAGCATAGCAGATCAATTCCCAGCCTCAGATAACTTCCACATAATCCCTGGTAAATACATGAGAAACAAAACCGACTGGAGTGCTTTTTATATATGTATTATTCAGCAGTACTGTGGACAAGAAAGTTTTGTTTAAGAACGAATGCATCCATCCATCACTTCTGTGCAGAAAGGGACTGAACTTATTTTTAGAGGTCCAACATTTCAACAATTAAATTCACTTGGAAATTTTAAATCTCTTTCAGAAGGAAGAGAATCAAAAAAGTTTCAGAGAGGTAGTTGTCATTGCATCCTGGAACACAAAGACATTTACCAGTGGGCACATTTGATTGCTACCCAAAGAATATTCTGTTACTGGTAGAGCGACAATGTTCCAGTTTAGGAAATGAACGTCTCATTCCACAAAAGGCGTGCAAACAGAAGAATGTTCACACTCCTGATCTTTTATTTATTTTGAAATTCTTGACTCTGCTATATCCATCTGCTTTCTCTGCCCTTTTATAAAGAATTAAAACAAAATGTACAGGTACAAAATAACCATGTTGATTATGATCATTATGTATACAATGTACCAATACATGTTCTTGGTAAAAATAATAAAAGAATTTTTAAAAAAAAGAATAACAATGAAAATAACAAAAGATCCCCAAAAGACAAGCACAATAATGTAATGCAATAGTTATTGTAGAAGGTGGAGGAAGAAAGGAATTGGTATGAACAGAAATACATTTAACCCAGACTGCATGGGAAACAATACAAAGAATCAGTGCTTGGGACCACATGCTATTAAGAAGCTTTTGCACAGAAAAAGAAATCACCAATAGAGCAGGGCAAAAACCCACAGACTGGGAAAACATTTTTGCCAGCTGTCCCTCAGACAAAGGTCTAACATCTAGAATATACAAAGAACTCAAAAAACTCAAACCTCCCAAATTTAGAGCCAATCCAAAAATGGGCAACTGAAATGAATAAACATTTCACAGATGAAGAAATAAAAATGGCAAATAAATATATGAAAAAGTGTTCAACATCACTAGTCATTCGAGAGATGCAAATCAAAACAACATTAAGACTCCATCTCACTCCAGAAAGCATTGCGTTTATGAAAAAATCAACCAATAACAAATGCTGGAAGGGCTGCGGGGAAAAAGGAACCCTCCTCCACTGTTGGTGGGAATGTAGACTGGTCCAGCCACTGTGGAAATCAATATGGAGATTCCTAAAAAAACTAGAACTAGAGGTTCCATTTGATCCAGCTATTCCCCTACTAGGGATCTTTCCAGAAGAATTAAAATCATCATACCACAGCAATATATGCACAACCATGTTTATAGCAACACACTTTATAATAGCTAAGTCTTGGAAACAACCTAAATGCCCAACGATCAATGAATGGCTAAAGAAAATGTAGTTTTTCTACACAATGGAGTACTACCCCGTCATAAAAAAGGATAGAGACATTTGTATGTAAATGGATGTTCCTTGAGAACATACTATTAAGTGAAATAAATCAGACACTCATGAGTATACATCAAATTGTTTCTCTGATGTGAGAAATCATAAGTGTAAAAAAGGACAAAGAGGTGTAATAGATATTATATAAAAGGAAGATAACATACAAGGAGAAGAGAACTAGAAATAGAGAAGGAGGAAAGCAGGAAGGGAAAAAAGGAAAGAAAAGGGAAATGGAAATCATAGAAAAATATGAATAAACCTTCTGTAAACAGGGAAGAAGGGAACAGAAGGGAGGGGTGGGAAGAGGTGGGAAAACCAAGATGCATCATGTACAGGTACAAAATAAATGTGATCGATGTGATCTTTATGTGTACAATGTACCAATACATGTTCTCGGTTAAAAATAAATAAGTAAAATTTAAAAAAGAAATTCATTTTTCAGTAGTGTTCAAGGAAGCAAGTAAAAAAGTGAGGCAGTGGCTATAAAGGGATATGTAGCAAGAGTTTTGAAGATAAAAGAAATTATATGATTATGTGAAAAATTTGATGATAATTGAATAGATATACAAATGTCAAATAATCATATGAAAAGATATTTAGTGCAATTGGCCATTATGGAAATGCAGATAAAAGCATAATGATATATTACTACACATCTATTGGAATGGCTAAAATAGAAAGTAGTGACAATACTAAGTGCTGGTGAAGATACGGAGAAACTGTATTATTTATACATTATTGATGACAATGTACAATGATGTAGCCACTCTGGAAAAAGGTGAATTTTTATATCTAAACTAAACATACAAGTACCATATGGCCTAGCAATTGTACTGTTATGCATGTGTCCCAGAGAAATGAAAATATATGTTTACAAAAGATCTGTACATAAATATTCATTGAATTTTTATTCAACATACATAAAGTGGAAACACTTCCATTCTCCTTAAATGAACAAATGGTTAAACTGTGGTCTTGGGTGAATGTATTCCAACAAACACTATGAAGTAATTACAAAAGCTACTGATACACTTCCAAATTGGGAAATGGGGGAGGGACAGGAGGAAAAGAATGAAGGAAAAAAGAAAAGAAAAAGAGAAAGACAGAGAAAATGGAACCAAAGCTGTCGTAAACAAGGAGCAGAAAAGGAGTCACAGGAAGAGGACGGAAAGGGGATAAAAGGAAAATCAAACGCAGGTGCAAAATCCTTATGATGACTATGATCATTATGTATATCTAAAATGTACCAATAAAATTTATATTAAAAAGGAAGATTGTTTAATAAAGTGAAATTTAATTTAAAAATCAGAATGAAAATTGAAATTAAAATTTTAAAAAATTAATGATACATATAATTTAAGTGGATTTTCGAAGAATTATGCTGAGTAAAAAGAGACAATGCCAAAAGCTTATCATGATTCCATTATATAACATTTAATATAAATTTAATGTAGTTTAATGGAGTAACTTAATATAATGTTAATTTTTTTTTTTTTTTTTGTGGTGCCGGGGATCGAACTCAGGGGCTTGTGCTTGCAAGGCAAGCACTCTAATCACTGAGCTAAATCCCCAGCCCAATGTTAAATTTTAGAAATAGAAGACAGATTCATGGCTGCCAAAGATTAACAGCAAGATGGGAATACCGGAAGGAAGTGGCTGTGACCACAAAAGGGCAACATGGGTGTCTGCACTGGTGAACTGTTCAGCACCTTGACTGTGGCACTGGATGTACAAACCTACACTTGTGATAAGATCGAACACAACTAAATGCACACACACACATGCCTAAAAACACAGCAGGAGAGGCGCAAGTGAGAGCAGTGGGGTGTATCCTGGTTGTGATATTCTATAGTTGTATAAATTGTTACCATGGAGGAGAACTCCGTGTATGTGCCTGAGATCTCTTTGTTATTTCTTAGAACAGCATGTGACCCTGTATTATTTCAATGAAGATTTCAATTAAAAATTTAAAAAATCAAAATTCTTTAAATGATGGTAAAAAGGAGGAAATCGCTGGAGTGATGCCCTTAAGTACTCAGAGCATGTGTACTCTGTCACACCCGAGGGAGGCTGACCCCACAGAACATCAGCTTAGCGCGATGGAACATAGATACGGTGCCAGCAGCCTGCCTCTTGTGGTTGTCCCTAATCTTCCCTAAAAAGAAAGTAATGATCCATAGATGAGAAAAAAGATGGGAAAAATGGAAGTTTTAAAAATCTGAGAATGAGAACAGTGTGGGAAACAAGCTTCTGAGGCATCTGACAATCACCCCTACCTGGTGCATGTGTGTAATCCCTTCCCGTAAGTGTGAGCTGGACCTAGTGATTCACTTTTAATAAACAGGGAGTGGCAAGAAGAAGGGGGCATGGCCTCTACAAGTCGGTTATGAAAGGAGTGTGACTTCAATCTCTCTCAGCTCCACTCTGAGGAAAACGTGCTGCCGTGTGATAACCTGCCCTGGAAGGGTCCACACTGCAAGAAACTGACGTTTTCTACCCCACGCCAGCGAAAGCCTAAAGCCTGTGAACAAATTTGAGTTTAGAAATAGATCTTGCCCCACAGAAGCCTCAAAAACTGTGACTCTGGCCAAAACCTTATTTGCAGTTTTGTGAGCGACATCCAGCTATGTTTAACCCGTATTTTTGACCAACAGAACTTATGATATAATTAGTGTTTGTTGCTCTTAGTTGCTAAATATTGGAGCAATTGTTACAGTACACACCAATAGATAACTAATACAGCGAGTGTGAAATGGTTATTCAGTAAAGTGTGAAAGTCAATTAAATGGGCTAGGGAATTATTTGAGTAAGAATTAATAAACCACAGTAGATTAACGGTAATGAATTTTAAGTGAAAGTTATGAACATGTGTTTATCTTCACATGTGAAGTAATATGTTTAACTGGGGCTTGAGTTTTTCCACCTGAGCATGAAAAAAATGAAAGCAGGGCAAAGAAGTTGAAATTTTTGCTAGGAAATAATTATAATTGTACGATTGTAGGATTTAATTTGGGCAAGGAAGTAATTGAGGATATGAGAAGAAAGAGCAAACCAAAAGATAAATTATAGTCTTTGTGGAATCAAAATACAGCTGGATCGAGAGTACTGCGGAAAATAAATTAGAAAGGTAGGCAGCGGTGGTACCAAACCAGAAAGACTGAGATTATTCAGTAATTGCACTGAGGACAGCCAGCTTGTGATACAGCCATGGAAACTGGTGACTGAGTATGGCAAAGGACAAGATCATTGGCCAAGAAAACATCTAGGGACTGACAGTTCAGGATAGAACAGATAAGTACTAGAATCATTAAGACATTAACAGTAATTAGTTAGATGGAGAAAGTGTGAATTAAGAATATTCATCTTAAAGAAATTGCAAAATTGCTCAGGTCTTGGTAGGTAACTGCAAAAATAACAGGTAGGAGATGATTTCATCTACTGGCATAAAAATAAAAATTGCATTTTTCAGGAATCTAGATGAGATTTACCACCAAAAAATGTCATGAGGGATTTTTCTGAATGTGTTGTCAGTTATTCAAAAAGGTTTTCATTGCAACAAAATACTGAGCAGTTTCCAATCTCCCCAATTTCCTCCAGAAAAACTTCCTCAAATGCTCGAATGGGGAGTAATTGCTCTAAATTAGCACCTTATACGTTCCCCATTAGAACATTTACCACAATTTTGGACCACTATTACATTGTCTGTGCCCCTGATTAAATTCTAAATCTTAGCAAAGAACAAGTGTGCTGCACCTGAGTTGTATTCTCAGTACTGAACAGTGCTTGTGTTAGGTGACTGATAAATGTTGTACCTAGAAAACAAAAACTGACTTTTTTCAAATCATTTTAAAGGCAAACACTTAATTGTGCACCATTGAAAGCTATGTCAGTCACCATTCTAAGACCTCCGGACATAATTATTCACTGAATCCTAACAATCTCCACAACCACTATTGAATCCATTATTCTGTATTGAGTAACACAGAGGTAAAAATGATTGTCCGATCTCACACCGAAGACCTGGCAGGGCCAGACTCCAAATCCAAGAAGTCATACTGGAATCATTTCACCCATCTACATATTAAAATAAAAAAATATATGGCAGTGAAAGAATCTCTCTGACGTGGCCCAACACACACCATTTTGACTCCATTAGAGAATGAAACTATTACAAACTGCAAGAGAACGCAAAAGAGATAATAGAAACACTTCACTGGTTTCAAAATGTTTTAGCTGTCGATGATGAAGATTTAAATAATTAAAGCCATCTCAGAAATGCACGGAGAGGTGAAACACAGAATAAAAATATCAACATTTCTAACATCATCAGTCACTGAACTGAGTCAGCGAGTTTGAAGCAATCTCTGACAACAGTTCCAAAACGGATCATTTAAACAAGGTGAGGAACGGGAAGGAGATGAAAGTGCCCAGTGATATGGGACTACCATTGAACACGATTCTGAACTGGATTAAAATGAAATAAAACTAGTTCTAGTTATCATCAAAAAAAAATCTGTCATCCTAAAACAGTATTTATGTTATATTATTTCAGCAAAATGAATTCAGCTTTTTAATACTATTTTAAAATGTAACGTTTTATTCATTATTTTAACTCACTAGATATCTTTAAACAGAAATTCTGCATCTCATCATAAAGATACAATGTAACATTCAAGTTCTCTTAACAGCCTACAAATAGCATATAATTAACGTTTTCTCTCATCCTCATGTTGTTGCCCAAGACCTGATGGGGGCACAGCTGCCTTGAGAATGAAAAGAAGGTGGTTTGGATGACACTAACTTCTCTCCCTCTTAGAAGCCTCAGATGCAACGACAGACAAAGTTATCATGACCACGGAGCCATTCAAATGCCGGATAAAATGACACTGTGGCCCATTACTCTACAAGACTTGCAATTAGGAGATTAGGAGAGGGGACTCGTGTAAGGGAGAAGGTTTGAAATGCTTAGCGTCACAGGAGGCATCCAAACGTGCACAAGGAAGGAATAGAAAGAGAAATCCACTCTTCAGAATTCCGAATGCTTTGTGTGGAAAAATGTCTCATTATGTCATTATGAAGCTGTTTAAGTGAGTCAATTATATGTTTAAATGTATGTGTAACTGAGATAGAGGAAGTAAATTATACAAATAAAGTCATTTGCTTAGAGAAAGACTTTTTAGATCTCTAGGTTATTGGGCAAAATCATGATGTCCTATTCAAAGAACACACCTATAATAAACATTAAAAAGTACAGTGAAAGAATTTTGCAATTCATTAGTAAAATAAAGAATTATTCTATTGCATCTGGACATTGAGAAGAATTTTAACAAAGATATTTTAAAAGGTAACTTATCTAAATTTAGGCACACACGAAATTAAGGCAAGACGCAGATAACATTCTCAATATTGAACATGTCCTTGAATAATTGCATTTCCCCAGTTGTTCTCTTGGAATATTCTGGCACATCTGTCTTTGAAGATCATATAATCATTCCCCTTTGTCATTTTTGTACAAGACAGCAAAGAATAATTAAAGGATAATATGGAGGTTAGAAGCAAGGTTTCTATGTCTAAGGGTATGTATATTATATATGGGTGTATGTATATATTTATATATGGAAATATATACACAGTTGCTATACAAGCTTTTTGTATATGTTTATGACTATAAATATATCATTAGAATTAGAAGAAAGAAATAAAAAATGGAGGGTCAATGCAAGAAGCAAGAGTAGGTTTGAATAAACGTTGCCGATACATACCAATGAAAAGTTATACAATTATATCTCTCATGAAAGTGAAGAGACACATACAGTAGTAGAATTTTTTAAATGCCCAACTGCCTGGATCTTACCCCAAACCTAAAAAAGCAGGATTCCTGGGGTAAAACTCAGAAACAGAATAGGATAGGATATGCAGTTCTGGTTAAGAATCTCCAAAGCAACACAACTTCTTTATATTATACCTAAGACAGCAAATTCTAATTCTTAATACTGTAAAAAAAAAAAAGCATTTGTTAATAAAAGAAAAAATTCAGAAATATTTATATCATTGTCCAGTGACTATGTGGTCATTACTGTATGCTTTCTGTGCGATCAGATCACCATAATCCTGCATAGTGTTTGCCTATCCAATTATGTCAGAGTTTTTGGAGGGATCTTGCATCCTCGTTTTCATGTTTCTAATGTTTCTGTGCTTAGATGAAGCTAAGATAGGGTGGAGAGACTGACCCTATTGTTAGATCTCTTTAGTGAGAACCTGCCTCCCTGTGATGTGCCCTTGTGTTTGGTTATGTTTTGATATTTGATATTTCTCTTCATTCAACAGAGTGTAATATGGTAAAAACCATGATTTGCAAGTATAATTCATTCTGGAAATATGCTTGTAATCCAAAGTACTTGTATATCAAAGTGAATTTCCCCTAAGAAATAATGAAAATTCAGATGATTTGTTCCACAACCAACAACAATCGGACAAAAATGATTACAATACTGCACATAATACAAAATAATAAAAAATATATATAAAGAAAAATTAAGAAATTAGCCTGCACTTACCTTTGAAAACCTTTGTGGCCAGTGTGAGGGAGATAAGAGAGAGGAGGGTTATTGTGCAGAACGACTTCCACTAACAAAATCGCTGCTATCTATTGGCTCAATGGAATCTTTTGCTTTTCATGCGACTTTAACAAGGAACCTGTCCAATGACACTTGCTTTTCCTCCTTCTGAGGATTTCACAGAAAAGTGACACTACGATATTGTTAGACAAATTCACTGCCCGCACTGTTACAGCTTTATCGAGGTGGTGCTTTTCTACAAAATCTTGCACTGTTTCTGACATTTTCCTTACCTCCCTAATCTCATTTGAAGTGAGGGATTCCTCTGCGTTTTTCGTCTCATCCTCTGCAGACGAGATCTCCTCCGTAACCTCTTGCCACTGGGAGATGATCAGCCACAATCCCGCAGAGAGAAGGGGGGTTACCCTGGGTGCAGTTGTGATCATGTGATGTTCAGTATCACATACTCTTCATATTGCAAGATAATGCTTATCAAGTTAAAATTTATTACACATATTTGCTTGTCTTGTAGGACACTCACATGAGTTATTTGCAATCCAAAGTTTTACTGTTTTCTTAGTGTCCAACCTTCTTCTAGGGTTGTTCTGTTTGCAGAGACAAGTCCCTGCCCAGGAGCCTGGGTTTCCATTCCCAACTGCTTTGTCCCTTCTCTGGGCTGCCTCCAGTTTTGCTGGCTTCTTTGTGATTTCTAGCCATCCTGTCAGCTCTTTTGTGATTCTCAAGGTTTCTTTCCTTTTCTCTTTGTTAAATTGTGTTTTTCGGGTGTCTGGATCCCAGGTCCTGGAGAGGCTGTGATGTGCTGCCAGCCTTCTGCTCACTATTTCTTCTCCTATTCTTGTCACTTCATTTATTAGTTGTTACATTGGAAATCTTCCTCAAAATCATGTAATTGTAACTGCACTGATGAAACAATAAAACTTTAAAATCAAAGTTAATTGAGTTTACCAAAAAATTCACTGTGCTTTCTATAATACACTGTGCTTTCTCTGATATACTGTGCTTCCTTTAAAGATTCTTGAGTCCTTATTTTTAGTAGCATTCTCGGGACCTGAAAAATGTAGGTTGCCAGCTAGCAAAATCTAGGATCCAAGTACACGTCATTTTACTTAGTGTTTGATCTTTTCCTTTTGGTTCTTTTTGAGATGCTATCATACCAGAACATTTACACTGCATGTGTTTTCCTAAGAAACAGATTTACATCTATAAGACTTTCGGTTGACTCTGTCATTATTTACACTATAAACTTATTCAGAGTTGTAGTATTTAGAGTACCATTTTCGGCAGTTCTTTTGTGTCCAATCATCCCTTTTGAAATATTTTGACATGTTTATGAATCATGGCTATAGTATTATCATAATTGTACAACACAAAAATTTAGCAAACAAAAAACATCAACACACAAATGATACGAAAATGCATTTGCCAACTGAAATTCAGTTAGTATAATCGAAATTACTTATATCTGAAATTTAAAAGAGATATTTAAAATGTTTAGTAATCCTTTCTTCTAAAATTAGCACACTCATTCCAGATTCCTCAAGTATTGCCAAGGACAGTCAGTACCCAGTAAACTCTGAGAAAAACAGCTCTAACATAAGCTCAGAATTTTTTTGGCCATTTATCATCCTGAAACAGGAATTTTTGATGGCCCCATCTTTCCATGGTTAGCTGGGAAATGTTCCATTATATCTTTAGGTTTATTTCATGAATGTTTATTTTTTTAGTATGTGCACAGAGTTCTCAATCAGCAAATACTATCCCTTTAATATTTTGTAAAGGTCATGCAATTTACTCTGTGCAGTAAGAATAATCCTTTTTTGACAGCTAATGTAATAATTGTAAATGTGTTTATATTGATTACTCTGTGATTACTAGTTAGATTTAACCCAAGTGACTGAAAGACCTCAGAAGTTTTTTTTTTTTTTAAATATTCTAAATGTTAAAGTGAAAAGGCAGAATCCAATACACATATAACAGCTCTTCTCCATGAATAATGCCATGACTGAACATATACACATGCCACTGGCAATAAGTTTTATGGTGGTTTGGTTATGTTGCCAACCATTCGATATTCTTTAAAAACCTCACGAGACATTTCAAAATTAAATGCATATTAAGATATTTTCCCCTTTTCTAATCCTGAAAGAATTTCCTCCCAAACTTCTGTGTATTTACTTTGCTTCTAGACAGTGAGGGATCTTTAACCAGAGACCCCAAATTTCATGTTACCTCTGCCTCGCCTCCCTTCCTAAAGAGCTTTCTGATCATTCAAGCAGGAAAAACTTGAGGTGACAGCAAACCGGAGGCATCAAAAATATGAGAAAAGAGGCTGGGAATTTAGCTCAGTGGTTAGAGCGCTTGCCTAGCAAGCACAAGGCCCTGAGTTCGATCCCCAGCACCAAAAAAAAAAAAAAAGAACAAAAAGGGAAGAAATAACTTGACATTTTAGTATATTTTACCAAAATAGTCATCCCGAGGAAATCAGAACTCAGTCTTCCTTGCGCACGTTTCCCATCTCGGTGATAAGAATCTTCTCTCTTGGTAATTTCTTGGGTCAGTTCTGAGACCCTGCTCGGCACCATGTCCCACTCACTGTCAGTACTGCCCGACATTCTCCCATGAGCTTCTAAAGGGAACGTCCAAAGGGAATAAAATAGTGGCTAAAAGTACATTTCATTGTGTTCTTCGTGGGAGATTGTATGGTTTTTAATTCATGGACATTACTTCCATAGTAATAGTATAAAAATCGAAAGAAAAACCCTGCAAACAAGCTTCTCTTTGGTGCTAGAGAAACAAATCTGAATTACGAATCTTTAGTAATGAGACATATAAAATCTGATACACCAGATCATCGCTGGGTCCCTCCTAATAGTATCTTTCTATGCTGCACACAAGATCATCATGAAAATGTATTTCAGATTGTTGGTTTAATGTTCCAGTGGTTTCACACTTCCTGAAAGTTAATGTAATATTTTAAAACAACCAACCCATTTGGAAATAACCCTCAAGCCTAAGTAGCACTAAATATCTGGTGTAATAACAATGTGGTACAATGTGATGTGATTAATTTTTGTGTGGCACACGATCTGGCTCAAAAAATAATTTTTAAATAGAATTTAATAAATGTGGATGAATAAAAATAGAGCTATTTCTCACCATTAGTAGTGTCATAGGAAGATGTCCATTGCCTCAAAGATAATATCATTCTGTGAATGTTTACTTTTAACCAACCAGTATTATTCTTGTATATTCTAATTTTCCAGCCATTTTTTTAGATTTAGGTATATGTAAATTTCTATCAAATAATTACATGCAAAGAGAATTCCCTGCAACTGAAAATTTGGGGGCTTTAAAACCAAAAGTCCTAGCACACATGTACAAAGATTTACTTACTTTAGAGATTAAACTATGAACTAAATGATTCACCACTTACTAAGATGTAAAAATACAATGTATTGTCTTCTAATTATTTTTTACGTTCATGACATTTTCAACAAAGAAAAATATTCTTACTTATACAACAAACACAACTAAAACACCAAAAAGCATTACCAATTTTCATTGTATTACTCGAAAGATGACTGATGCTCTATTTTTAGTGTTTTAAATACAACATCAAGTGTATTAATTGCAAAAGGCAGAAAAGAGTGAAAACGTAATGTCCTCATTTTGCATAAATGCACTAAAAAACTTAAATAGCTGGGCTGGGTGTTTTGTAGTTTGGGTATTTAAAATAATATTAATTTGCCTAGAAATACATTTAGTGGTGAGTTAGTATGTTCTTAGGCAAAAGGCATACTACATAATTCCCACAAACATACTATATATTTATCAATAAATATAAATAAGATACTCAGAGAAAATCTGTTCTAATGACTAATAATTTATTTCCCAACCCAAGTGGCTTCATTTGAAGTAGTTTGTGCCCTAGAGAATTCTATCTACACATGGTAAGGATAAAACTCTGGGACATTATTGAAGCATTTCAAAATATAAAAGGTAAAAATGCCAAAGTACAGTTCAAGAAGGATTAAAGACTAGGACTTAGTTATGAACACAGGCCTACATCATAACAAGGCAAAAATTAAATTTCTAAAATACAAGCACTTGAATTTTGTTCAACCTCACCTTCCCCAGTCTCAACTCAAGGAAGCCAAACATTATGGGCAGCGTGAGTTGGGACGAGTCTTTCATCAGGAGGGACTGTCTTCCCAGACGTCTGTGTTGGCAGCTGCTGATATCACCTTTGCTCAGCACTTCTGAAGGGAAGGTGTCCAGCGCGCCTGTTTGGCATTCAGAACAGAGCGCCTTTGAAGAACTTTATGGACTCCCAAAAGGCCATTTTTCATCTTCAATCCAAAGAGCCTAAACTTCCTGGCAGACATTTACTTTTATCTTTTCTGTCTACTGTGGACTACAGCAATTACCGCAAGTGTAAATGCAATGGAAAAAGTAGTCTTTTGCTTGTTGTACCTGTATTTATTTACTTCCTTTTCAACTTACTGCTCAGCTAGGAGTTCATCTGGCTGAGACATTCATTCGTTCTGCATCTCTCTCTCCTCTCTCCATCTCTCTCTCCCTCTCTCCCTCTCTCTCTCCCTCTGTGTCTCCCTCTCCCTCTCTCTTGCCCTCTTTTTCTTCCTGCTGTCATTGCCAACAGCTTTTACACTCTGATTAAAAGCACTTATATACCCAAGAATCATTCTGTTGGTTGCAGAGGAAGCAATATTATTGCAGAAGCAGCGACGAATAAGACTCATCTATTACATCGAACAGTTGAAAGAGCAACAAGAGCTAAACATCCTGTCAACAAGCATCACGATTTCCTTACTTAGAGATAAATCAAATTAAGCCTGTTTATTTCTTTTGATGAGTATATGGATGCTTCTAAGAGTGTAGAGGTCAAGCACGCACCATCTCTAATCAGATTCGATATTAAGCAATCTTTCCAGGGGTTGCTATTTACTCTGATTATCAACAAATACTGCAATTAATTGTGTAAATTAAATAACCCTGTTTTTAGATTTTCTGCTGAACTTTGAGGAAGAGAATTAATCTACTCTGAGAACTGGAGTACCATGTGGTCATAAGAGCAAAGAAAAAGCCAGCAAACAAAATCACAACTTGGCGACTGCACTGTGTCCTTTACCTCATTCAGGGAAGGAGCAACACTGAGGGACAGGCACGTCAACAAAAGCTCATTAGTGATGACAAACCATGCAAGGTCCCCAAGGAAGACTGCACTTGTTTACAATGTAAGTTTCTTAATGAGATTTTAATGTACTTGCTAATTTTGTCAGATATTGGCTCACAGTTCTATTTCCCTTGAAAAATATCCATCGTTACCTTTTTCTAATATAGATTGCACAACAAAGACAGTAACATGGGTGTGTTCTGTGTTGGACAGAAAAGTAGAAGACACAAAGAAGCATTTTACAAGTAACAGACCAACATTCTAGCACAAGGTAGAGGCCGGTGCAGATGTTGTTTGCAATCTTTGCACAAATACAGAAAGTATCAGCCTTTTCTAGTCCTAGGGATTCTGGATTTCTTTCCAGATGGTGACAGGGACCAGAACACCTAGCAACACAATAGGGATATGTCTATCTAACTTGCCTTACACACATATTTCCCTAAGCAACGTTGATTGCATTGGCTGGACTAGAGTTAGAAGAAGAAGCAAGCAGCCTGGCGAGTCTCCCACTGCCAAGGGTGCAAGGCTGAGTTCCCATTTATTTATATTCCTCATCTCGAAAGCAGCATTCCTGTCTGTGACACAAAAATTCTGAAATTCTACTCAGATCTGCCTGCACCCCCCACCAGTATAGCGTTAATGAGATGATTGATAATCTACTCTTCACAACTCTCTCTTTCATTTGAGCATAGTTTTATTAAGTATAATACCAATACCATGAGGTGGGGTGCTATCTGACAGAAGAGGTAACCAGTAGACTAGAGGTGAGGCATGAATCTGAGCAAAACTTTCAGCTTTCTTTTCCATACAGATTGCTTGTAGATTTTCTGTTGCCTTTATGAGGTTGTCAAAAGAGTGAAAATCATGCCTCTGTAGACTCTAACTTGTCTTTCTGTCTCTGTCTGCCTCTCTCTCTCTCTTTCTTTCTCCCTCCTCCTCCTCTGAATTTTACTGTTTGTCTTTCTCTCCATAAAGTCTCATATCTAGCTTCTCAAGTCCTGGTCGACCCACACAATTTTTAACCTGTACAACATTTCTTTAATAACATAACTCTTTGGTGAGTTTTCTTTTCCCTTCATGACAGATTTCTCTCTTTTTGACAAAAATTTCCCAATTAAAATTTATCAAAAGATTTCACGTCAAAATATTGTATAGTTACTCATCATTTTCTTAATGACAGTAAAATACACTAAAGTTGAAATATAGATTAATTTGTAGGCATGGTCTGTGAGGTAAATCTCAAGGGTTTTCTTCTAAATAAGAAGCCTCGCAAAGGAAGGGATTAAGACATGCAGAGGAGGAGGAAGGGACCGACCTGCTGAGCGCTCTTCTCTCGGTTCTCCGGAAGCCGACAAGGTCATTTCCAGCACAAATCACAGCATCTCTCACCTCTCCGCCTCTAGGAGCTGTCATGGATCAGCGGAACATTCTAAAACTTCACCTTTGATAACAGCTCTTCTTTCTGGAATGAGATGGAATCTTAACGTTGTTTTGATCTGCATCTCTTGAATGACCAATGATGTTGAACACTCTTTCACATATTTATTTGCTATTTTTATTTCTTTGTCTGAGAAATGTTTATTCATTTCAGATGCCCATTTTTGGATTGGGTCTTTAAATTTGGGGGGGTTGGTTTTTCGAGTTCTTTATATATTCTAGATGTTGGACCTTTGTCTGATGGACAGCTGGCAAAAATTTTTTCCCAGTCTGTGGGTTTTCGCCCTACTGTATTGGTGAAGGCTTTTGCTGTGCAAAAGCCTTTTAATCAGATGTGGTCCCATGCACTGATTCTTTGTATTGTTTCCCGTGCAGTCTGAGTTCTGCTCATAATTTTTTTTTCCTACCCCTATGTCTTCGAGAGTTCTTCCTATTTTATTCTCCAGTAGATTTAGTGTTTCTGTTTTAATGTTTAAATCTTTGATCCACTTTGATTTTAGCTTAGTACATGGTTAGAGACATGTATCTAGTTTTAGTTTTTGGCATGTGGCAAGCCAATTTTTCCAGCACCATTTATTAAAGAGGCTATCTTTCTTCCAGTGAGGGCGTTTGACTCCTTTGTCAAAAATGAGGTATTTGAAAATGTTTGGAGTTGTTTCTGCATCTTCTAACCTGTTCCATTGGTCCTCAGGTCTGTCTTTGTGTCAGTACCATGCTGTTTTTATCACAGAAGCTTTATAACAAATGCTGGCGGGGCTGTGGAGAAAAAGGGACCCTCCTCCACTGTTGGTGGAAATGTAGACTGGTCCAGCCACTGTGGAGATTCCTAAGGAAACTAGGACTAGAGGTTCCATTTGACCCAGCTATTCCTCTGTTTGGTATCTTCCCAGAAGAATTAAAATCCTCATACCACAGTGATATATGCACAACCATGTTCATAGCAACACAGTTTGTAATAGCTAAGTCTTGGAAACAACCTAAATGCCCAACAACTAATGGATGGCTAAGAAAGATGTGGGTTTTCTATAGCATGGAGTACTACTCTACCATTAAAAAAGATAAACTAGAGACATTTGTAGGCAAATGGATGCACCTTGAGAACATTCTCTTAAGTGAAATAAATCAGACACTCATGAGTACACATCAAATTGTCTCTCTGATATGAGAAAGTATAAGTGTAAATAAGAACAAAGAGTTATAACACATATTATGTTAAAAAAAAAAAAGATAGTATTCAAAGGAGAGGAAAACTAGATAGGGAGAAGGAGGAAAAGAAGGAAGAGAAAATGAAAAGAAAGAAGAAAGGGAAAAAATGGAAAAATGTAAATAAACCTGTTGCCAATAGGGAAGGCTGGGGGAACGGAAGGGAGGAAAGCGGAAAGCGGGGGGGAACCAAGATACATCATGTACAGGTAGGAAATAACCATGTTGAATGTGATCATTATGTATACAATGTAGCAATACATGTTCTTGGTAAAAAATAAAAAAACTAAAAATTCACTTTTGGCAGCAAAAATGAAAACTGACTTCTCAGACTGAGGGGAACAATGAGGAAATCAGGTAAAATATTGGTTAGGATCATAGCTTTCAGTGTCAGGAGATCTGGGAATCAGGCAAGGTGATCTCTACATCTTACTTTTGTCTTCTATTAAAAATTAACATTATAATTTATTTTATAGGACTCTTTTTTTTTCTTATAGGACTCTTAAAGTTAAATAATATGTCCAGTAAAGCAACTGCTGTGTCAGCTATTTAATGTGCAAGTAATTATATTTATTAAAAAGAAGATGCAAAAAAAAGTAAAAAATAATGTTAGCAATTAGTTGAGAATCCAAAATTAGCCAGTGAACCTGTGGTCATGTGGTCGTGTCAACCTTTGTTATCATTGTTGCAATGTTAAATTCTAGTACGAGGGAAAAAGATTTAAGCAGCACCTCGACACTTTTACAGAACTATTTACCAAGTATTTGTGATAGAAATGGATTATCTGCCTCAAGAGGGCAAAAGAGACCTCGTTCAGCATTTGGAGAACAAAGTAGACTTCAACACTGAAACACAACACACGCAGATGATACATTACACGACCGTGTGCTAATCGTGTCCAATGAAGGAAACAGCAAGATATCCACAGACTTTCCCTTATGAGTAAGCTTCTCTTATTACTTTCAGATGGAATGATTGTATGCAGCAAAAGTGCTCAGAATTACTTCTTTTATAATTTTATTTTAGTTTAAACTGATAGTTTATATTTATATCTATATATGGTACAATACAATGTGATTTAGGAATACATATGGAATAATTTAATTGATGTAGTGAATGTGCCTCAAATTCTCATCATTTTGAAGATAAGAACATTTGAAATTAACTCTAAGCAACTTTGAAATGTATATATCCTAGTACTAATAATGCTCACCATGCTAGTGGTAGATCTAACGATTAACATACCATTCATTCCCCTTTTCATACGGAGATTTATCCTTTAGTCCATCACTCTGGATCCTGTCCACTCCCTAACCTCAGGGAGGCTCTTGCTAATTTGCTCTGTCTGGGATCAAACTTTCCATCTTCCTAACTCGACTTCCCAGAATGCTGGGATTGCCAGAGTGTGCTACCACACACTACTCTGATATTTAACTTTTCAAGTCCGATTTCACAGGATGGTCTTCATTTCACCCATTTTTCTCCAGTGACATGATTTTGTTCTTCTCTATGCCTGAATAGTACTCTGCTGTATATATATAAACCACATTTTCTTTATCCATTCATCTATTGATGGGCACCTAGGTTGTTTCCCTAGCTTTGCCGTTATGTATTGTGCAACTAATTTTTTTTAATTATTAGATAGGCAAAACTTAGGATAACCATTTTTAATCACCTTATGGTAACAAGACACTTTCATAGATCTATTTGTGAAAGGATGAATTTGTCCAGTGTTTCTAGAAAGGATATTTGATGAAATGTTGAATGAGTAGTCTCGTTGTTTAAAATTGAGCCTAGAAGTAGACTAATGTCTTATATACTAGTATAAGTTACAAATACATTCAGAATTTGCTGAAATACATGTTATACATATTTTTGAAAAGTGTTAATCTTTAAAAAGCCAAATCAAAGGATGAATAATTCTGCTCTCAAAAATATGAGTTGAATTTAGATTCTGAAAGAAAAATTTCTAAAATCCCTTCTGCTGTAGGTCATTAAACAAAATGCTAATGACTAATCACAGATCAGGAAGGAACTTTGGAGTTTACCTCCTTCAAATTCCAGTCTGAACCTACACTAAATAATGTACTGGCCTCGTTTAAAGACTACCAAGGACACACTGATTTCACAGCTTTTCTTAGGAGACTATTTCAGTATTTAATCACCGTTTTCCTGCAGTATTTTTGCTTTGTCTCTTACTTTCTTCCTCCTTCTCCTTTTCTTCCTCTACTTTTTTTTAATCATTTTCTTTTGTAGAAGCACTATTTTTAATACATCTGAATTGATACATCAGAGGAACTCTTAACTAAATGAAGAGAAAAGCTAAAGACAAAATGCTGATCGCAACCATTCAACATTGTATTTGATTCCATATAAAAATGAATACCCATTTTAGGATGTTATAGTTAAACAAAAATGCAAATGGGCCATGTCAATAAAGGTTTGAGTTGTTCTGAGTTTTTATCTTAACTTGCAGATCCACAAATATGCTGTTACTAATCACATCACATTACTTATGTCTTCCTCAACCCTCACTCTGATTCGTTAACTCTGTTTTAATTTCTCTGTTGTCATTCCCTTGATTTCCTAAGTTGCTTGCTATTTGTTCTTTGCTTCTGCGTGTTGCTGAGAGAGGGCACCCATGGCTTAGCTTAAGAAATTATTACTAACGGCTACTGTGACACAGTGACAGCATTAGGGCATATCATTTAGATTTTCTGTGTTTCACGTGTTTCATTGTCTGAAACTTTTTATAATAACATTGACCTCCAGACCTCCATGGTCAGACTTAGAAACTTATTAATGTTCGTAAGACACAGAACTATTATTTTAAATAAAGATAAACATTTTTCCACCCATGGCTTTCCATTCTGTCACAGTATTTTCCTGCATCCCAGAGTTTTCCTCTTAATGCCTAAGAAATAAAGTTATTCCTTGATAAAAATACATTTTAAGTGTATTATTTTGAGACAGCTTTGTGTAAAACAAACAGAAGTAAATAGAGTCATCTCTAAAAAATAGGGTCATTATTATAAAAAATTACTTTGTAAAGCATAAATTTTCAAGCCTAGAATTCAGTCAAGGGTGTGTAAATATTATAATGATTGAGAAGGGGTGAGAGATTTTTACTAAATACTGGATGTGAGCAATCTTGAAAGAGTCCGAGACCTTTATTTTGAGCAATAGAAAGCAAGCTTCTTGTGGGTTTAAGGCTTGAAACTGGAGGCCCAGATTTACTGGGTTAGACACTGTGCTCCGGTTAGCTGATCGCCCTCTCTGTTCTACCTCCAATCAGATCATATATTGCAGGTCCTAGAAAAGTGTATCACATGTAAATACTGAGTGATTTTTTCCATGCTATAGATTGCAAAATGTTGTAACACTAGATGTCCATCACAATCAATGATAATTTTAGAAAAAGCAAAGAGGATTTGTTTGTGATATCACATAGTAGCCATGGAAAACTTTCTCTTGCTATACATTTAAAATGTGGAATTTTTCTGCCAAAAATTACTATTCCAAAAATAAAATTGGGGAGTGAGGTCTAGCACCAGGTGGAATGACTGGTTTAAAAATGACAGGATACGCTCTGTAATCCATACACTAAAGTTGATTTTATTCCTTTACTTTAGGATGTTCTCAAAGTGTTCACTAACTTCAAGAGGATATTTCTTACCTAATTCATCTGGTTTCAAACTGAATATCCCAAAAGCAGTCAAATTGCATGATTCAGACTCCTTAACAGTGAACATTTTCTTCCCAGGATATAAATAAAACTATGAAGTTAACGATTCTCATTTTGAAGGTAGGCAAGAAGAAAGGATTAACAATGACTTCTACAAAAGTGACAAAGATTAAATGAAACAAATTTACTCATATGGTATGGTCCCAAGATAATTAATGCAATATGATATATAAACATGAGAGGATTAGCTTTAATTAGAAATTAACTTTTAATAAATATGCAGCATAATTATACTATATAATTAAGTTTGAATTTAAATATGTCTCACTATTCACACACAATAGATTGTGTAAAGTTTCTATTCTGTGCTCAAAATTATTTCTGCACGCCTTATTTCATCCACACCTCTCAGAGACCTCTCCGTTACTATCGGTATATTACCTTATTACCAGGATTTATTTTAGCCACATTCATGGCAAAGACAAATTATTTAGCCACAGCATTCTGAGCAAATCTCTTTACTTCATTTTGTTACAGAGAGTGCTTCTCAGCTTCCGGGTGTTTTCCTTTCAGTTAAAAATGTCTAAGCATAATAAATTTTAAATGTAATCTTACATTCCTTCAAGACTTAGTAAAAATAGATGAGAAAATGCTTCTAGATAGGAGGCTTAGACAATTTGAATAACAGAGAGCTTTCAACCAGTGAGTTATTTTAGATACTCCTGGCAAATAATTTTAATAAAATGAGCAATCCAAAAATATATTATTCCTTGGTTCATTTGATAAGAACATAGCTTCAAACCAGATGTCATGATGAGCGGAGGAGATGTAACTCTACGATCGTGAACTTTACTCAATTTGATTGGAGGCCCAAAATAAATAATAATATTGCAAAGGAAAAACAGAAGAATTAATGAAAGACCACCAGATAAATAAAAATACAAAACTTATATACATGCTGCCAGAATGCGGTCTTTGAAACATCATAAACCCTTCTCAAGACTACAACAGTTGTTAGCTCTTCCTCAGGGACAAAGAACTCTGTTGACAATAACAGCCTTTTTTGCAACACAAGAAGGAGCAGTTCTGGAAACCATGAGTAGAAAATGTGGAGCTATGCGACAGAAAAATCTCATCTCTCTGCTCTAAAGAGAGCCACCCACCCATCAAAACTACCTCCTTTACACGTGAAAAGCACGAAAAACAAACACTCAGCATTTGACCTGCTATCCATTTGGGAGTTTGCAGCAGCATCTATTATGATCTTAATCCAATCAACAGAAGATGACGCTGTCATCCCCAAATCTGGACATGGGAGAAACACTGGTTATTTCAAATTAATGTTTGAAATAACTCGAACTTTAACATGACTGTAGGGGCTTGTAAAACTTTTCTGCTGTCATCCCTGTGAGTTGCTGTTGATCCTGTAGTCATAGGCTCTTGATGAAGCACCTCAAAACCAGGTTGGAGGGATTGGGGAGGACAGTAGCTATTTTTGACTCAGACTAATTTATCTCTTTCAAGAGTTTCAAATATTTTCAATTTTTCTCACCCTGGGATATCAAAATTCCATTAATGCAAAAATACCATGTAGTTTTTCTCAGGACTGAATTTTGACACCCAATTCATTGACCTTCAGACAACGCTTTTATGAGGGACAAGGTCTGAGTTTCAGCTGTGTGGCCAAGCTAAGCAGCTGTCCTACATTCCAAAATACAATAAAGAGTGAATTTCTACTGTGTAATAACTAATGTAAATGAGAAGCAAATTTAAATAACATTCAAAGAGAAGCTATACTTAATAGTAAGGAAAAATACAGTATTAGGAGGGTCCCTTTAAATCTAGTGAAATCATCTGATCGGCCCACTGTTATGCCAAGTCAAGAGCAACCCTTCCTCATATCGAGTATTTTAATGTAGTATACCATTTAAGACTCATAACTCTGTGACATAGGTACTATTACTATTTAATCTTGCAGATATAGGTAAAGAATAGGGAAAGTAAGCTATTTGTTCTAAGTCACAAGTCAGATGAGTGGCAGAATCTCAACCCAACAGTCTCCAAGCCCACGTGCGCTGAATGCCTTTGAGGCATCTGGATAATGTTATAAAGTATTAGTCAATGTGGTTTTTAATTTTTTTCCCATACTGTCTTTCATTTTGTGACCTTATTTTGATCTTCATATAAGATCATCATTGTGCCATGTGCTAAAAAAAAGCAGACAATAAAACTTACATTCTTTGAGAGAAACAAGAAAAAAATAAATGAATCTCAGATAAATATGAGGATGCAAAACTATGCAGGGACTCTGCCAAGGTCCCTCTTGTCTCTCAGAGAATCTCCTGCCATCCGTGGCTGGGTGAGCAGCTGAGGCATGGATGGGAGACACAAGCAGGTGGGACTGAGTCGGGCCCGGGCAGTCCACACATGTCCACACTGCTTGAGAAGCAGCCATGCAACCCTTCATGCCATCAAGATTCATAGCTGACACTGAAAAGCAGAGGACGTGAAAGGATATCGTAACCGTGACATGGATGCCACACAAAAAAGTCACGTGTACACTGCGGACTCAGGCAAGGACACAGAAGTTTGGACAGAGACAGTCACAGGAGGCTCTACGCAGGGACTAGCCACCTCCTCTACCTAATACTACAACTGTCTCTAGTTCTGCACTTGTTTGGGCAACTGCAAGACAGAAGATTATAGGGGAAAAAAAAGAAACCTGTTCTCTTAATTTAAAATGGATCTAATTTGGTGAACCCCAGAAGTGGATGACATCAGGTAGCAGAAAGCCTTAAAACAGAGATTAGGTTGAGATAGAAAAATATGGCTACAAAATTTGCACGTGAAGCTTCATAGTTTTGTTCACCTGATTATATTATTAAATTTTTTCACTTTTATGAACACTTTTGTTCATAATTTCATGCTGGTAGGACTTGGATGAATTCTTACAAAGAACTGTGGATTGCACGCAATTTTGAAACATTATATAGAAAGGAAAAAGGAAATGGTAGAGTGCTTAACACTTTGTAGCTACTTTACAATGATTTGATGGACTTAACAGCATTGTTGCAGAGGGTTCTATATTATTATCTTCATTTTTCATAAAATCCTCCCAAGGAAAGCAGTGAGAAAATAGATAATCCAAGGCAATGTCTTGTGTTTTCTCAACAAATTAACTATCCAAGAGTTACCTGATGTTTCACCACTTAAACTCCCAGGAATTCTCTAGGAGGATAACTCAAGTTCTAGAACATAACTATAGACAAAAGGAGACAAATTGTTGCAGTATATCCATGTGCAATTTAGAGCCCTTCTGAATCCATTTCGAAATAAATGATAATTGTTAGCTAACTAGAGTCTAGAAAGGCAGGTAATCCACTTCTCCTAACGCAAAGTCACACTCCCATTTCACCGCTTGAAACTTTGGGATTTAGTCATGCTAATAAGAGAGGCAAATATTTTTAGCCATCTCAAAGCCTTATTTAATTGCTGCTAGGATGAAAATCATTGTCAAATATCCAGAAGTTCACTGCAATCTTCTCTGCAATAAAAATAGTTTGTAAAACTAAGAAAATTTACAAATGATTTTATTCTATAATTGCTTTTCTGTCCATGTTATGAGAGTTCTTCACTAAAAATTCTCTGGAAAACTTTTCGGGTTTGTAATAGCAAAGAATGTGAATTTTTATGGTGATTGCCGGCCCCATATTGATATAAACACTCTGTTTTCAGGGGAAAAAATCAGTATTTCACAAAATGGTTAAAGGGCGAGGGCAGAACCTGATGGCACACATCGTGCCGCCACACCTGGCGGAGTCCTACTGCCGAGCGAGTCTGAGCCAGACCA
This sequence comes from Hystrix cristata, assembly GCA_004026905.1. Taxonomy (NCBI): domain Eukaryota; kingdom Metazoa; phylum Chordata; class Mammalia; order Rodentia; family Hystricidae; genus Hystrix; species Hystrix cristata. The sequence goes on from PVJO010015452.1 coordinate 31,966, forward strand.
GAGCGGTCTGAGAAGGATAAATGCTACATGCACATGGCAGAAGCAAATGGCTGTATTATGTGCTGCGACATTAAGAAATTGAAACTAAGCCACTTCATAAACTTGGAGAACTGCTTTCTGTTAAGTGAATTAACTTAGTTAATACCTTTAGCTGAATTAATCTCCCTTATCTGAACCAAGCAAGTCTTAACAAATTAAAACATGACAAGGTCAAGGTCACCTTTCATCCGCAGCAGTGGATTTTTTAATTACTAAAAAGAAAGAAGACATTTTCTCATCTCATCACAAGACGGAGAAGGAAATGCCTTTCTATAAAATCCCTAGAGTATAATACTGATTAACTTAGGTTTGAGATACTTTTAAAGACGAATATATTAGTAAGAAAGCACGATGCTGATGACATCAACTTGAAAAACTGAGTTTCTATAACCTATTGATTTTCAAAAACAGAAAAATAGTATATAGTATATAAGGCTGTAACTCTGACTTTGAGGCACCTGATCAACTTTATTATGATAAAAATTATTTTCATAAAACAGATAAAATAGAAATCTATGTCCTTAATCTAATAAAATTTACATCCCCAAAAGTTACAGAAATCCATCCTGAAATATGAAATACCAGTAGCTGTTCTTTTAAGCCACAGATAAAACAAGAGTAACAAGCATTTGTCGCTCCTATTCAACATTGTAGAAGACATACTATCAAACTTAAAACAAAAAATTATACCTTGTGAGAATTAGGGGAAAAATGACATTTTGTAGTTGTGGTTATCTAGATAGTCTAAAACAATTTAGAGAAAAATTACTGAACTCAGAAGAGATTTCAGCAAGGTGATGGGTTCAAAACCAACACACACAGCTGAGAAGCAAGGCTCTTTTTAGAAAATTGGGGATTATTGGCTATTAATTGCCAATGGCTAGTAATTGCTTATTGCTAGTTAACGATTTACTCAAAACTCAGTGGATTAAAAATAATAGTGTTAATTATCTCACAGATACCGTGGGGAGGCTTCTAGTTCCCCCCAGTTGACCCAGGTCCGCCCAGGTCTGCCCAGGTCTGTCCAGCTTGGCCCAGGCAGGCTCAGCTATCCCTGTGTGGGGGCCAGAGGCTTCCCTTGTCCCAGTCACAGACCTGCATGGGAAAGAAATGCAGATTCTAGGAAACCAGAGTGAGGGTGCAAGCAAGGACAATGCAAATTCCATGCTTCTGTCCTCTTTTTTTTTTTTTTTTTTTTTTTTGGTGCCGGGGATTGAACTCAGGGCCTTGCACTTGCTAGGCAAGCACACTAACCACCGATCCATGCTTCTAAAGGCAAAAAACACAAGTTATTATTTTTCAAAAACTATCCTACTAAGTTAGGAAAGAGAGAAGTTTTATTAACATGATAGAATGTACCTTTTGAAACAACAGTCAGAATGTTTTATTAATTATGTCACAGTTATTCAGAGTCTAATCGTGGCTATGACATCTCCTCACTTTGCCAGAATTAAAGCAACAGGGAGGTAGGCTTTTTGGAGATGTAGGGAAGGGAGGAAATTGTGGGCAAAGAGGGAGCAAAAAATAATCAAGATGTGATAACGTACATGTCCCCATTCCCCAAGGTGAATGTGATTTTTATGTATTATAAACATTTCCTAATAAGAATGTTTTAAAAATGCATTGACAACAATCTTTGCATTCTGATTCTTGGTTTTATATAATAATGGCAATCCATAACATTATTTGTTATTTATTCTTTTCATAAGAATGTTACTTTAGTTTCCAGAGGCTGATGCAGGAGGATCCCAAAGTCAAGACCAGCCTGGGTCACATAGCAAGACCCTGTCTCAGAAAACAAAAACAAAATTTTAAAGTAAGGAGCAAGAGATAGAGAGAGAGACCAGTTCCAGAGCTTATACAAGGGAAAAGAAAGTACACAGCGCGTTAAGAGACAAGAGCACTGGCAGATATTTTAGGAGCAGCCAACTACAGCTACACAGAGACAGCTGTACCATGACTGGCTTACTATTCCCTAGGTCACAGGATTGGCCTCACAGCTGAACATGTAAATATCTTCATTTTGTCAGGCTTTGCCCGTGATGGCTGTGTGTTTAGGTTTATCCAGAGAAGACCTAGTTGATGTTTGTTTTCTCGGTATTTCAACTAATCATTACTGTTTTTTCTTCTGAAAGGCCTCAGTTTAGAAAATAAATGGTCATCCTAATCTCTAAAGTTTAACTAGGTCCCTAACCCAGGTAAAGGACTTATTTTATTAAACTGCAGATGCCTCCCATATAAACAAGGAATGTATCCCGATAAAGCCAGCAGGACCTTGAGATAAAACCTAGCATTTGCATACGTAATTTGTGTTCCCCACTGTTCCTTAGGCAGCTGCCACTCAAGAGGCAGCATGACCTTTGTCTTGCTGTCTTGACAACCGATCATAAAATTACTGTGTTAGTCAACTTTTTGTCACTGTGACTGGTGTGTGTTGGCTCACTGTTTCAGAGGTTTCAGTCCATGGTTAGCTGGCTCCATTGCTTAAAGCCTGAAGTGAATCAAAACCATCCTGGTGGAAGGGTTTGATGAGGGAAACTCTTCATGTCGCAACTGCCAGGAAGCAGAGCCATAGAGGAAGAGGCCAGGACAAGTATAGTCCCCAAGGTCATGACCCCCTGACCCATCCAGACACACCGAGGAACATGTTTTACTGACCTTCTTCATGTTTCTCAAGCCAATCAAGTTGACAATGAACATTAAACATCACACTTAGTCATTGCTCGGTTCCATTAGGAATAAAAAACTGTTACGTTGACAGAACACAGGGGGTGTAAATAACCATGAAGAAATTCTCTAAAAGTTTTTCATCATACTTTAAACTCAGTTTTCTCACAAAGAATGAACACCTACACGCCACCGTATATCTTCATGTTACTCAAGCACTAAGGAGAACAACACGTTTTTTAAAAATATGATCTCTAGCTTGAAATGTTCTTAGTATCTTTTATAAAGACAGATTTCGGAGACATGAACCACAAACTATGAATTAAATGATCCCCAGCAACTGTTAAAAGAAAGTAATAATTTAAGACATAAAAAAAAAGATGAAAAGAGCACTATTAGCTGGACTACTTAAGTATGGCTTTGCAGAAGTGAGGTTTTATTTACTTCTCAAAAGTGATTCAAATATAAGAACAGAAAGACAGAAAGAAAGTTTCATAATAAGGGTGTGAGTTCCTACAAAGTGCAGAGATGGGAACCCTGAAGAACTGATGCTAAAGCAAAGGACACACAGGGATGGTGAGTGTGGGCAGAGGGATGAGGGCCATAACGGGAAGGGCTTCAAGTATGAGGCAGAGCAGTTAACAGATGAAAATGCCAATTTTTTTTTTCTCTATTTCGTAGTAGCTAGTAAGCAGAGTTTTGAGAGCTCCCAAATCTCAGTAACAATAAACGCCTGTGGTGATGATATGACAGCTGCTCTGCTGTGATCATTACACTCAGTACAAGGGCTGATCAAAAAGTATGGTGTGAGTTTACATGGAACAAAAATTATTACAGTAACAGACACATTGCCATTAATCTCCCTCAAAATACACCTCCTTGCTTCAAACACACTCACCCCATCGTTCTTGTATCTTTCTGGAGCACTCCTGGAAGTCCTCCTACCTGAGTGTCTTTATGAGATGTGATCAAAATTCCAGTGAACGCTGCTGCCAAGTGCCATCTAGCAGACAGGCAGGCTCATAAAGACATTACGGTGTGACTTTATCCTCTTAGTCACCAGCTCTGCCATGCATGTGACTTCCGGTTCCTCCCCAAAGTCAAAATGACCGTGAAAGGTAAATGTTTTGAATCAGTTCAGGACATCAAGGCAGCCTCAACAATCCCACTAAAAGACGCTCATGAGAAAGAATCTCCAGAACTGCTTGAGGAAGTGACAAGAATGACGACATAATTGTGTATGAAGCAAAAGGGAGCATTTCCAGGGAGATTGATGGCAATTTGTTCTTTACCATACTAAATTTGGTTAATTTAAATATTCACCATATTGTTTGATCATACCTCATACATATAAATATGTGCAATTACTACATCATTAAAAATAAAAATAAATATATTTTAAACTAAAATGTAGCAATTTTCTGAACAAGCAGATTCAACTCTATAGTGTGTATTATAAGAGAAAAGATCAGCAGCAGAGAGAACAGTAAATTAGTTTAGGTATTTAAAAAGACAAAGAGTGAAACAATGAGATTAAAAAATACATAACTACAAGTAACATGTAGAAAACGCTAGGATACTACAGTAACAAATTGGTCCTCAGAGTCAAACAAGAAGAACTAACTAAAGGCAAATTTGGGATCAGCTGGGGCAACCAAAATCTAAGAGTGAACTGGGAAGTAATGTAACTAATCAAACTGAGACATATCTAGAGAAATAAATGTATTACTTTATAAAAAAGAAATATATTATTTCATATTTTTAAAAATATTCTGTCTTTTCAATTTATTCCTTTAACTTTTACACTAATGTGAATCTAAGGAAATTTTTCCTTTATCATAAGAAGAATATTTGATCGAATAAGAAAAAACAATTATTCTAACATCAGAGAAAGCACTGAGCAATTAAGTTTATCGCTTTCATTCCAATTCAGGGTAAAGGAAATGACTAAAAGAACCTGCGGCAAAATGCAAAACACTAGCCTTACATCAGGGGATTTCTTATACTCTCTTCCAGCCAGCTGCTATCCTGAAGGAATCCATGCTGAATGCGGCAAGATCTTCAGATCTTCCAAGAGAAGCCAGAACAACAATTTTACGTATATATTCTACCCAACCTCTTTTTTCACTGGTCCATTTGAAACCAGAAATTTGACACGGAATTTCATTTATTCATCGAACATTTCTTTCTTGTCAGGAAATACATGTTTCTTACATTCTTTATGAGACTTAAGAATAGCAAAATTAAGTCCAGAGAGATACAGAGGCTGGCAGAATAATTTAGGAGAGTTATGATGTATATTTACAAAAGTATAGCAAAGCAATGCGCTTATGATATTGAAATATACACAATTTTTAGACATTTAGTAGATAGAGAAAAGACAGTGATGTCCCGGCAAATATTTCTTTTTTGAATGTACGCTCTAGGACTACTGTGTTTTCATCAAGCAAGTGAAATTTTGTAGGAATGACCGAAAGTGTGATGAACCCACACATCTCCTTGTTTTTGTTGGTGTCAAACTCTGAAAACATGGCCGTGAACAAAGCAGATGAAAGTCCCGCCCTCATGAAAACGACTTTCTAGTGTAGAGCAATCGTGCCCATCACAGGAAGGGAAAGGAGAAAACACCTTTCATCTTTTTGAGACTGGTTGGTTCGAGAAGTGATTAAATGAGGCCTCCCCTCCCCAAAGAAAACACAAAATGTGTATCTCTTTGCCTCACTGACTGCTGATAGAAAAATAAGCTTCTAAATTTGCCGGAAATTTGATCAGCTTGCCTTTTTCTCAGTGATGACAGGTTTGGTCAAGTTGATTTGGAGAAAATATTGTGCAGAGTAAAATAATCTTAAATACAATTAGAGCTAATCTCAGCTCTTCCATTAATTTTCAGTGTGACTGTAGGCAACTTATTTAATCTTCTTCTTAAATGCAAACACTGGGATACAAGCTGACATACTGAGCTAGGAAAGAAAACTAATATAAACTTTACCAAAGTGCTTAGTAATAGAAAATCTTATATAAATGCTAATCCAAATATATTCTTCCATTTTCTTACAGTGTAGTAATAGCGTAGAAAGGAAAGAGATGACAAGCATAAAGTACTTGGTTGTAAATTGAAGAAGTGGGAGAAAATATATACATAATTCCCTCTATTACATGATCTACATGTTATGTGGCACTTTTGGTGGCAGCTAAAATAATGCATATGAATTACTGTGAACTAGCATGATTGAACTATGAACTATTAGCCCTTATTCTGTGTTAGGGGAAACTGCAATCCTGTGTGTGACACTAATACTGCATATGGAAATCGGGCTTGTTGTCTTTTGTTTTCAAGAGATTATCTGACCTCTTTATTGAGTTAAGCTTCCTGCAAGGGAAGTTTTTGGCTTAAGAGAAGCATCTCAAAAAGATGTAAAAATCAGAACTCTTGGGAAGAGAATTCAATTTCTCTTGGAAACATCTATGTATTCAGCCCTGAATAATTTTACCCTGAAAGTCAAAGTAGCATGAAAGAATTGGTTTGAAGAGTAAATTTCCTAGATGTTGAATTTAACACGCACTTATTCACTTGTTCTCTGTCATTCTCCTTGCTGCCTCCTTCCTAACCTGCCCTGGTGGATATCAAGGATGTGGAGAAGTGAAGGAATCAGTGAATTACACCTCAGCAGAAGTAACTCCTTTAAAGCGTTCCCAGTTCTGGATATGTTGCGCCTAGACAGAGTGCTCAAACATGGGCCGATGGCCTTCTCAGAAGATCACCATGCCTTCTTATTCTAGAAATATGTGAAGCCTTCATCAGCACCTCCAAAATATATGTTTTTCAAGTCATTTATTTTAAAAAATTTTCTAAAAATATCTCTATTTCAGACACCATCTGAATACTGCAGTTCAGAAGATTAAAAGTTCTTAAGGTAGTTCATAATAAGATATGAATGATAATAAAAGTAATACATTTATTATTTTTACATTCCTGATATTATCCTATCTTCTAGTCACATTTAAGACTTGCATGGATTCAATTCCATGTGCATTAGTTTCCCAGGGCTGCCATAACAAATCACCACAGATTCAGTGAAATACAACAGCAATGTACTCTCCCATGTTTCTGGAGGCCAGAGGTCCAACACCAGTGTACCGGCAGGGCTGGTCCTCTTGGAGTCTCAGGCAGAATCCGTTGCATACCGCTCTCCTAATTTCTTGGGATTACTCAGCGATTGTCAATAAGGAGGGACATCACTCCCACCCGGGCATCTATCTCCACCTGCTCTTCTCTTCCCTGTGCTCCGTGTGTCCTTTTACGTCTCTGAAAAGAAACTCCCAATGTACTTGGGACACTCTAACCCAGTATGTTAGTATCTTAATCCTATCCTTAATTGCATCTTCCAAGACCTTATTTCCCAATAAGGTCGCTTCCTCAGATTTCAGGCGGGTAGGAATTTGGAGGGACGCTTTCAAATCACCACTGGCAAGATTTAAGATCATTATATTTGAAGAAATAGAGCAGGATCAAAGATAAATAATTTCTGCAGTATAAATTTTTGCTGTAAAACACACCACTAAAACTATGTGACTTAACATAGAAAACCCTTTTCACAATATTAAGATCAGCTGGAAAATGTTTGATAGAGGTTATGCAATTTCCTTAAAGGATAGCCCAATAGAAGCATTATTTCTTTCCATCAACATTGCCAAAAAGTAACATTTTTACTGTCTATCCTATGGACATGTAAAACAAATAAAACTTGTATTTGTTTTGTTGGCCATTTTAATATTTTTATTTGGAAGACAGCTCTGTTCCACTCATATATCTGAGTAATCCTTGTTATTGTGATTCTATTCTGCAGAACACCAGATGCCTTTAACACAGAAATGACACCTGCAGAAAGAATTAAATAAAGAAGAAATATTCCCTAAATTTTGCCTCCTTGCGACTGCCAGCTGCGTGCATGGTAACATGAAAACAACTACAAGCTACAGTGCTCGTTTCCTTAAAGATTCCACGGGAAACTATTCACACAGTACCCAGGGACTCATCAAATATTAAATCAGAAAGGATGGATTCCGAAAACCATATTTGGTCATTACTTGCAGCATTTTCAGCGCTGAGGAATTAGACCAGGACTCTGCCATCTGTGGACTTATTTGAAGTACAAGTGCTACCATTGACCTATTATGATTTAACACTCCTCTTGGGAGTACAGAGAGCGCAGACACATATGGGTTGAATTTGTACAGAAAATAAAGGAACGAGGATAAAATATGGAGCTTGCTATTTGAGCACTTTTAAGGTCAAGTGCTACAACTCTAGGTGGCCTTATTAAGTGAACAGATTCAAAAGGATAATAAATACTTTCGTGGCTCATAGCTCTATACTGTAGCTCATTAGGTTTTGTGGAGTCTCTCACATTGATAAAACTGTTTTTGACTTTTCTATCTATATACTTCACTTTAAATTGCACTGCCATATTTATTGGAGAATTACATGTGTTGGCTTGTAATCATTTGTCATATCAACTTACAATAGAGTCAACTGTCTTCTGAACCACTTTATCTCATTTCAGACATTGCACACGACAAATTATGGTGCCTTAGCTCGCTTTTATACCAGGTCTTAAAGAAGAAAAGATTAGCTACACAAAACCTGAATAAAACCTGAACTAACAGCAGTTAGTTACAAAAGCCTCCTTGGGGAAAAAGAAAAAAAAAATAGACCAAGTGAAGCCTGCAACATCAGAGAGTAGAAAGACCTCGAGCCTCTTTTCCCCCGATAAACATGATTTGAACAAAAATTTCTAAATCGCTTGTCTTTGTAAGAAAACAGAATCTAATTGAACATCTTTAGTGGCACGGGAGAAGGCAAAACCGGACTCCATGAGGTCAATAAGGACATAGAGTACACTCCAGTGAGAGACCCTGCCCCACGCAAGGGCCTGTCACCAGGATGAGACCCAGAGCTTCCAGATGGCTCCAGGGGAGCACTCGGGTTGCTTTCTACATCCACCTCTCCAAATTCTCCAGGACGGTGGGGCTCCCCGGAGAATTTCCATCTTGCAGCTCCTGCAGCTCTGACAGTTCCAGGGGAGAAGGGCAGCTTGGCTGGTAGACATCTAACCCTCACCTGTACTCAGCGTGGATTGAACAGGCGGAAGTGCGACCTCTCAGCTCTCCCCAGAGAGACGAAGAGTTGTTCCACTGGACTAGCCCGCGAATTTCTCTGAGGATGCCCAGAGAACCAGCACCGGCCTAGCTAGTCTTGAAGCTGTCAAGGGTCTGATACAGTCTAGACACTCAGAGGTGAGATGAGTCCTTGGGCTAGAAACGCCGAAACTCTTAACGTGGCTCCGCACAAAGCAATCAGACAACGCCAGAGCTGTCTGCTCCTCCACTGGGACACAGAGAACTGGTAGAGTACTTGGAGCTTCTGGAGGGGCTGACTTGTGGCAGTAGTCTGCATGAAGCCCCGAAGACTGGGCGAGGTGGTGGCTTCATCTGATGAGCTGACACCAACACAGAGAGTCAAAGAAAATAAACAACCCGGCAAGGATGTTTCAGGAAAAGGAACAAGAAAAACATACAGAAACAAACTCTAATGAAATGGTGTCATGATTTACTTGATCTAGAATTTAAAATGATTATCATAAGACCACTTATTGAGACAGAGAAGATTACACAAAGTGAAAATTTTGACAAAGACAGAAAATACTAAAAAACCACCAATTACAAACCTGCAAAATTCAATAAATGAACTGAAAAATTCATTAGAGAGATTAAATAGCAGACTAGATTGAGCAGGATCATTTGCTATTTTCTTCATAAGTTTTTGCACCTTATATTATTTTTTTGTTTTGCTGTTTTGCTTTTTTTTTTAACCACAAAGGACTAATCAGTGAGAACCATATCATTCCTGTTTATTCTAAGCATCCAAAATAAGACCTAAAACCTGATAGTTATTAAATGCCTGTTTATTGAGTAAGAAGTAATATTAAGTATAAAATTTAATAAGAGATGCTAGAGCTAAGGCTTCAGATACACAAAATTTGCATGTCAGAGGAGATATATGAGAACATAATGATTATTTTTCCTTGTGGTTAAGAGTATCAGTAATTTTTATTTTTTTTTTGCTTGTTTGTATTTTCATTTTCTTTTTACAATGAGTATTGGTTACACCATAATTAGCATGGAATTTAAAAAATATAATTCTTATAAAAATGTCTACCCTGAATGAAAAATAATAATAGATCATTTTTATTCAGGACAGACCATTTCTTTCTACTTAGCTAAAAACATCAAATTACTCTACAGAAGGAATGGGATGTGAGCTCTAATAATGAAAAGTTTTTATGGGGAAAGAAACTCAGAGGAAAAATGACAAATGAAGGTTTATGAAATTTAAAAGCTGTTCTTATGTAACATTTGGTACTGAAGAATGATGAATAGATTCCTAGGTGCCGGTGATTTTATTTTTTTTTCAGATAAATCTTGTGATAGAAAAACTCTTCTCAAAAGTCCACTTACAGAAATAATATCTTGAAAACTTTGCAGAGAAAGGTGATGTGTTTCAAATGTCAGCCACTCTTCTAGTTTTTACTAATAGATGAGAAATGATGGTTGTGTACTGCACGAGACAGAAACATACATGAGTACCAGTAGTCATAATAGTAGAGTAATTGTAGAAAAAGGAGGAGGAGGAATAGGAATTATAATATTAACACAGGATGATCATGTGTCTAGGATAATGCTTGAATGAAAGAACTTTCTTGAGGAATGAGAGTCCCCAAATCTTCTGTCCCCAGTAGCATTCTAGCCTGAAATTTTATTATACTTATAGGAAACACTTTTTAAATTCACACACACACACACACACACACACACACACACACTCACCATAAAAAGAAGAGAAAAATAATATTGTGCAAAAGTCCTTAAATCATTAAAAACTGGGGCTATTTAGAGGAGGAATACCATGTGGTACTTGTTTTCCTGTGACCGGCTTATATCAATCTAGCATCATATTCTCCAGTTCCATCCATGTTGCCCCGAATGATAGAATTTCAAGTTTATGATTGAACAACATTCTACTGCATAAATGTACCACATGTTTTTATACATCCATCAGTTCATGGACACTTAGGTTCCACTTCTTGGATATCATGAATAGTGCTGCAATAAACATGGTGGTACAGACATCTCTTTGACATACCGATTACATTTCCTTTGGATGCACACTTAAATGAGGTTACTGGATTATATAGCAATTTTGTTTTTAAATTTTTGAGGAACCTACAAGGTGCATTCCATCATGGCTGTACTAAATTATGTTTCCCTCAACAGTGCACAAGGATTCTCATTTCTCTACATCCTCACCAGCTCTTGTGATCTTTGATAATAGCCATCCTCACTGGCTAAGCTGACGTCTCTTTGTGGTTTTGATTCACATTTCCCTGGTGGTGTGTATATTGAGCTTTTTATGTGCTGTTGGTCATTTTTGACCAACATTGCAAAGTGTGTATTTAAATCTATTCCTCAATATTGACTTTGGATTCCTTACATCTTCAAGATTCCAACCTCCGGTCAGAGTCATAGTTTGCAAATATTTTCTCCCTCTGCAGTCTGACAATTATTTTCTTTGCTGCCCAGAGGCATTTTGGTTTGCTGTGGTCTCATTTGTCTATTTTTGTTTCCATTTGTTTTGATTTGGGAATCTGTCTCAAAAATCATTGCCCATTCTAATTTCCTGACATGTTTCCCCAGTGTTTCTACTAGTTTTGTTTTGTTTTGTTTTGTTTTTTGGTTGTTTTTTTTTTTCTTTCTGGTCTTATGTTTAAATTATTAATACAACTCAAGCTTATTTTCATACAAGATGCGAGGTCAGAATCTAGCTTCATACTTTTACACGTTGCTATTCAATTTCCCCAGCACCCTTTATTGAAGACTGTCCTTTCTCCAATGCACATACTTGGCACCTCTGTCGAGAATCAGTTACCTGCAGCTGCATGAGTTTACTTTCAGGCTCTATTCTGTTCCACTGACCTATGTACAGTATCTGTCTTTATGCCAGTATTATGCTGCATTGATAACACAGTTTTACAGTACATTTTAAAGTCAAGTAGCGCAATGCTTCCTGCTTTGTTCTTTTTGTTCAAATTGCTTTGGTTGTTTGAGTGTTCTTTTTTAGCAGCTCTATATAAACTTTAGATTTTTTTTTAATTCTATAAAGAATGTCACGACATTTTGATAGGAGTTACATTAAATCTTTAGAGTGCTTTGGGTAGTGTGGACACTTTAATCTTCCAATTTAATCTTCCAATATTTAATCTTCCAATTCATGAATGCGGCACGTCTTTGCACTTTTTAGTATCTCTTCAATTTATTTACCAATGTTTTATAACTCTTATTGCAAAAATCTTCCACCACTTTGTTTAAATTTATTCTCAGGTATTTTATTTTTCTTATTTATTAATTTAGCTATTTACTTATTTATTTATTTAGCTATTTACATGGGATTACTTTAATTTTTATTTTAGACAATTCACTATTAGCATATAGCAATACTACACATTTTTGTATGTTGATTTTGTACCATACAAATTTGGTGAATTCATTCATTGGTTCTAATATTTTTTGGTGGAGATATATATACATATATATATATATATGCACACACACACGTACACACACACACACATAAACACATTATTTCTTTGTTGTGTCTGACTAGCATTTTCAGAACTATATTGAATAAAAGGGATGAAAGTGGATATCCTTGTCTCGTTGCAAATCTTAGAGAGAAAGCTGTCAGCTTTTCTTCACTCAGTATAGTCAGATATCGGCCTATTATAAGTGGCCTTTATTATTTTCGGGTTCTATCATGAATTCTTTAATCCCTTATCCTTGAGCAAACTGTCTTCATGGGGGCAAGACACCTCACAAAAGTGGGTAAAAATAAGTATGCAAAACCATCCAAAAGTAATCCTTTACACATGCATTTTATCATTTCCTGAGAACAAATTCCTAAAAGAGAAATTCGTGAATCAAAGTGTATGCATTTATGTAAGAGTTTTTAAATATTTCTAAATTGATCTCTAAAAATGCACAGTCAGCTTCAGTGTATGAAAATAGCGAGTATTAGACACACTAGTCAAATGGGTTTATTCAGGCTTTTTATGATCTATCATTACTTAATTTTGATTTTTTCATTTTTAATATGTATTTCTGACAATGTAACTAATTTATAATAGTTTCAAATAAGTGATCTGACATAGCTGACCTATATTTTTATCTCCACTGTCATTGTGATTTTTAG
>PVJO010015453.1:0-44962 GCA_004026905.1 Hystrix cristata
AAACAATATAAAATTTGAAGTCAGACTTATCAGTGAATATTTACTGACTTTGTAAAGTATTGACTTGCTTGATTTGCTTAGAAAGAAAAAGGATTCCCTCTGTTCCTTACACGTTTAAAAGCTCACAATCTAGTGGAGGAAGTAGATAATTTTATTAACAATGTGACAAGTGAAATAACAGAATGTACTTGTGGGGACAAGAAAGACACAGTTAGCTAAGCCTGGAGTCCTCACGGGGAGAGACGCCCTCAGCTGGCCTCAGGAGGCCATGGACAAATTAGGTGGGAGAAGGAGGTGAGGTTAGGATGCATTTTATCTCCTTTTCTTACACTCTGTGTTCCATTTCTTTTGTCTTACCACAGGTCTTGGAATGGTCTGCACACTGCAGGTTAGTGGTCTCATAGAATCACTGTTTACATAGCTTCATTAACTTCTTATTTGATTGGAATGAAAACATCACTTCGTCCTGGGCTGGATGACCTAAACCAGCAATTCTCCCAGGGTTTCTTACTGGGTCATGTTCAAAGCAGAATACATTTATTTATAAGATCCTCGTCCTTTGAGGCTATACCCACTCACTCATTAGCTTTGTTTGCAGTCTCCGCAGGGTACACTTGGTTGGTTTGGGAGGCAGTGTGGGCGGGTGGACGACCACAGATCTCTGGGTCATTTGTGGAGCTGTGTGACTGTTCAAGAATGGTCAGATGACCTTGCTCAGTTCTAAGCAACCACAGTTTCTTCGCCTTCTTCCACGGTCACTGCTTTTCTTTTGATGGTTACTGATATATTTACCAACCCCTGTGAAAACCCGAAGTCTAAGAATATGCGTGTGATTATACAGAAATGATTGTGCGGTGAAGATCAGAGGTATTTCCCACCACCTCCTTGTCTAATCCACAGCATCTTCCGTCTGAGCAAAACAATTTTCACTCCCTGCAAAGATTTCTTTATGCAGCAAAGAAGCTAAGTTGATACACATAAAGATTTTAGAAAGGAAGGGAAGGCTGGGTGGAGAGAGGGCAGCGACGAGAGACTGAAGAGTCGTGTTGAGGAGGGAGTTGCTGGCTTCTCTGTAGGAAAGGAGCAAGGGGGACAAGAGAATGAAAGTATTTTAGTCAGTGCGTTTAAGCATTGTGTGTTTGAATCTTTTTGAGTAATATTGTCAAACATTGGGTTTCCTGTGTGCTTCTTGAATGTGGCAAGTTTTGAGATTAAGTCACATTATGGATACATATGCAGCCTCAAACAATTCTATAAATACAGCATTGGGGAAACTGTGGAACATTCTCCATTAGCTTACCCGTGGGCTCCAGGTTGAGTACTGTGTTTGTTTTGGTGACCCGAATAGTCATCTCTCACAAGACGATATAAAAATTACCAAGTACATGAAAAAAATGCTTACTATCACTAATCTTCAGAGAAATGCAAATAAAAATCTCGGTTTTCATCTCATCACAATTAGAATGGCTGCTATCAAACAGACAAAACAAAACCAAGTCAAAATGAATAAAGAAATAGCAACAATAAAACAAAGAAACATACGCTGGTGAGGTTGTGGAGAAAGCAAAACTCATACACCATTGGTGGGAATGTAAAATAACCCAGCCATCAGAGAAAACAATATGGAGGCTCCTCAAAAACTAGAAATAGAATTGCTGGATAATCCAGCAATCCCATTCCTGGATACACATGTAGAGGAAATTAAATCATTGTATTGAAGAGACACCTGTAGTCTCATGTTTATTTCGGCACTATTCACAATGGCCAAGGCACGGAATCAAACGGTTCATGGACTGATGAATGAGTAAAGCAAATGTGGTATATATGCACAATGGAATATCATGTGGCCATAAAAGAGTGAAATTCTGTCATTTGCAGCAATATGGATAGAACAGGACATTATGTTAAGTGAAATACGTCAGGAACAGAAAGATAAATTTTTTATGCTCTTATTTTTATGTTCTTAAGAACTTATAAGTTCTTTTGTGTAGAAGCTAAAGAGTAGGGCACAGATTTGTGGTTATCAGAGCATGGGAAGCATGTGAAGGTGGGGAGATAGAAAGAGAGTGGTTAATGGGTACAGAGATACAGTGAGATAGGAGAAATAACTTTCTAATGTTTTAGAGCATACTAGGACAACTATGATAGATAACAAGTGTATATCTCAAAACAGCTAGTAGAGAGATTTTGAGTATTTCCAATACCAAGACATGATAAATAACTGAGGTAGTAGATATATCAATTACCCTGATCTGATCATCACACATTGTATATGTATATTAAAATTTCATGCTGTGTCCTATAAATATGTGCAACTACTCTGTGTCAATTAAAAACAAAAATGAATTACTGTACTAAGAAGAATGGCTGTTTTAACATCCAGATTGTTGAAATAATCTCTGCTTCCATCCTTCTGTCACCAATTTTCTCCATTTCTTTTGCATACTGTTGCCACATTGCTTTTACAATATAAATTGGGCTATGTCATTTTCTTGCTTAAGTGAATTTAATAGCCTACCTGTTTGCATAAGAGTTATGGGCTGTGTTGTGTTTCCCCAGACCCATACAAACTTCCTGTACTTCTGAATATCCATGGGGACAGGATCTTTAAAGAGATTATTAAATTAAAATGAGGTCATTAGAACAGATCCTAGTCTAATATGACTATTGTCCTTATAAGAAGAAGAAATTAGGACACAGACAGGTACAGAGGAAAGACCACGTAGGTGCAGGGAAAAGGTGGCCATTTTCAGGCCAGAGAGTGAGGCCTCAGAGGAACTTAACCTTATATTCATGAGAAAGTAAATTTCTGTTGACAAAGCCGCCCGATCACTGGCGTTTTGTTATGGCAATCCTAGTAAACTAATACTGTTTACCTCTTCTTCTTTTCCTTCTTTTCCCCACTCCCCTTCTTTTTACAAAACATTATGATTAGTTCTTGCCTACTGTTATGGTTTGTGTCTAGATGTCTCCCCAAAGCCTCATGTGGTAAGAGGTAACTGGATCTAGAGTGTGTGATGCTGGGATTAAGGGTGTGTGATTACTAAATCAATCCACTGATTGGTTTGGCACTGCCCTAATCCCGGCAGGCTGGATAAAATATAAGGGATAGAAAGAGGCTTGCCTACCCCTTGCTTACCTCCCTGCTTATCTTGCTGCCTTCTGCCTGTCTGCCATACCACCCTGCCTCGGACCCAGCTGATTGTGGACTAAAACCTCTACAAACTGAGAGCCAAATAAACCTTTCTTCCCCTAACTTTGGGTGTCGGGTATTTTGTCTCAGCAACGAGAGAAAAGTGACTCAGATACCTACATCCTTCTTGTCTTTTAAACTCGATACGCCAGTCTTCTGGAAGTTCCTTGGTGGAAGGACTTTTTTGGATGGTGCAGGGTTTTTGTGTTCATGGTTCCGTGTCTAAGGTCCTTGTTCCCTCACACCCTCTTCTGTCCTTCATGTCTCTGTTGAATCATCACCACTGCTGTCTCTACTCTCCCGCCCGTTCTGAACATATGCTGCCTGTGTGCATGTACGTGTGGATTTTCACCTTGGCTCCTTGTTTGATTTCTCTGTAATACTTGGCACAGCCTGCAATTGTTTAATTATTCTGGTCTCAGTAGAACGTTAGTCACACGGAGGCAGGGATTCATTTTGTTTTGTTTACCCTTTTACTTTCCTGTGGGGTTCTTAACGAATAGTTACTCGGTGCAAATAATGGGGCTGAAAGGCCATCTTTGTTTGACAGCTGCCATCATTCACCAGAAAAGGTTTCACTAATGTGACCAGACGTCTTCATTTTCTGTCCCGAAAGAAAGCTGTACTCACTCCTTCCTGGGTTGCTCGGCATCTCGGTCTCTGGCTCCTGCTGCACCCATCTAGACTCTCCTCTGCCCCTGAGGCCTTGCCTGAGTCTGTTTTATTTCCTTTCTCCTCATCCTTCTATTGACTTATTTTTTTTCTAAGATTTATCTGATTTTTAAATTTTGCTCTTGGCTTTATGTACAATGGTTCCTCAAGGCTTGATCTTAGGCCCACTTTGTAAGACTCTTTCGTTTTTGCCCTCATGAGTGTCTATGGCCCGGACTTAAGTGGAAGTTTAAGGCATGAGAGGAATTTAAACTTCAACAAGTCCGAGACGGAACTGATGATTTCCTTTCAAAGCTGCTTTCTCTTTCAGTGTTTTTTGTTTCAATCCACAATCCAACCAGCTGTGAAAACTGCCTCATCCATGTTTCCAATCTATGATTAAAACTCCTTCAGATGCGACTGCCTAAATACCCCCCCCGAATTTCCCACATCCCTCTCCATCTTTATCAGCCCTCTTCCTGCACCTTCCCTGCAGGTGTTTGCTGCATTTCACTGTTAAATTCCTATCGTGCCCTGTGGCCTGGCAGGTGGTAGCTGTGCCCTGGTAAATCTTAAAGCTCGGTAGAAGACAGTCTAATTAAGACAAAGGGAATGAAGAGCTTGTTTTTCTCTTGTCTTGCCTAAAATGACCACAATAAAGAATTTCTAGGACAGGCTTTTTGGAAGCAAGCTGATCTCATAAGCTGAACTACTGCTGAACAATTACTTCTACTGTAACAAAAAAACTCTTACTCCGAATGCACCACTTTCCCCACTCAGGATTAGGGGTTTGGCTGTTAGCTTTCTACTTGACAGCATCCTCAGAATTTTGCTCCCGATGGGCACAAGCCATTTCCTTTACTATTACATGGGCTATTAGTGTTATGTGGGACATATATTCTTTTGGTAGAGAATAAAATTCTTTCGGTTCCTCTTAGCTGGTATTAGTGATTTTGATTAGGCCAATCATCAGCCAATCCCTGCTTATGTTATAAGAAACTGCTTTCTGGGTTGTCTTTCCTGTGTGATGGGTAGATCTTTGAGGGCAAGAGTATCTTCTTCATTTTCCTTTTTCTTTCTGATTAATTCTTTTTTTTTTTTTTTGTACTGGGGATCAAACTCAGGGCCTTGTGCTTGGTAGGTAAGCACTCTAACCACTTAGCTAAATCCCCAGCACTTTCCAATTAATTGCAATTTGAAATGCTGTATTGTACTTCCAGGATGACCTTGATCTTGTTTTATGTGAATTCCCAAAATGGAGAGTAAAACAAGCATTTGGCCACTAGTAAAGTCCTGGGCCCTGGAAGTACTCAAACAAAAACAAAAAATACTCTAATTGCTAGTTTATTGGACACTCAGAAACCAAAAATTTATTTGCTTTGCTCTTTGTGGAGCAGAACAGACAATAGTAATAGTTGGCACTTCATAGTTTATAAAGCACATTCATACGCATCTTTTCAACATTCCGATAAAGCTGGTGGGTTAGTTGTTAGCCCCCCGTTGTCGGTAGGGACGGCGGGGCACAGAGAGCGTGTTTGACTTGCAGGCGTTTACGTGCCTCGTTAATGGTGAGTTCAGACAGGCCCAGAGGAGTCCAGGCTGGAGGAGTTTTCACGTGCGGCCCTCTGCTCCTTGCGACATTTGCCGGGACTGCGGCTTAGGCTTGGTTCCCCGGGGTGTTTGGTTGCCTTGCCCTTTGACCTGCACGTTTCCATAAGTGACTTCTTGCCCTCTATTTGGACCTTGGCAAAGTGAGTTGCACAAAGGTTTCAAAGGTTTGGGCTGATAGGGAGAAAGTAAATTATGGCTTCTATTTCTCAAAGCTGATGATTATGAAGGTTTTCATGGCCATCGCTGAGGTTTATGTATTGTTCTTGTT
This sequence comes from Hystrix cristata, assembly GCA_004026905.1. Lineage (NCBI taxonomy): Eukaryota > Metazoa > Chordata > Mammalia > Rodentia > Hystricidae > Hystrix > Hystrix cristata. Next base: position 5,724 of record PVJO010015453.1, read on the forward strand.
TGGTGACAGAAACAGATCAGAGTTCTGAGAGATATTTAAGCTGTTTATAGAAATTTGAAGCCCTACTGTTGTCTTGAACATGCTGTACCTTTGGGGTCCCTGTATTCTTGGAAAGAATTACCCAAAGGAGCACCTGGTGCCTTTAGGTTGAAATGTGACTGTTGCCTGCTAGTGTTTCTAGGGTGCTCCATAATCATGTGGGTGTCCTTTACCACGGACCTGGCGAGGGGGCTGCACTGCTTGCTTCAAGCTATTATTATTATTACTAATTATCAATAATGGGTGCTAGAGGCCTGGGGATTTAGTTCAGCGGTTAGAGTGCTTGCCTTGCAAGCACAAGGCCTTGAGTTTGATCCCCAGCACCCCCCTCCCAAAATGGGTGCTACTTACTAGTGCTGTCTCTATTGGGCACAGTGTTGCATACTATAGGTACAAGGAGTGATTGAAAAAATACAGTGAGTATTAAAATAAAAAAAATGTATTACAGAAAAAGACATTGCCATTATTTCCCCTCAAATCTCCCTGCCACATCGTGAACACACTTACCCCATCGTTCTTGCCACTTTCTGGAGTGGTTCTGGACGTGCTTTTCATGAGTCCCCTTACAAGATGGGATCCAAAAATACAATGAATGCTGCTGCTGAGCGCCAGCCACCAGAAAAGCAGGCTTGTAAAAATACTACGGGGTGTCCACATCTACCTTATTTACTGGCTCTGGCACCATGACACTTGTGGCCCTTTCCCAAGGTCAAAATGATGAGGAAAGGTGACCGTTCTGAATCAATTTGAGGCACAGAAACAGCCCTGACAGCAACCAGAGACACTCATGAAAGACAACTGCCAGAACAGAAAATGGCAAGAATGAGAGGATCAGTTAAGTGCGTTTACAGTGAGGGGGATTCGCGGCAATGTGTCTTTCACGGTAATAATTAAACAACTTTAAATAAACACTATATTTTTCAGTTACAGCTCATATTATCACCAGTTCTAAAAACTGTCCTATCAAGTAGGCATTGTGATCTCCATTTTATTGGTAACGAGACCAGAGAGGCTAAACAACTTATACTTCATTAGTTTCATTGTTCTATCTAAAATTTCAGTAATGGATAATTCTGTGAAAATTTAAAAAAATTTGCAGAATGATTAATTCTTCTTGAATACCATGATCGATAAGTTACAGACCTTTCCTGGTGAACGTGCCCACTTGTGGGGCCTCTTTGAGCCTGTCGTTATCCCTCAGCCCCTCTGCTGCAAGGCCCTCTACGCATGTGTGCGTGGTGGCCGCGGATGGGACTGTCTCTTGGGCGGAGCCCATTGTGCAGGGGCAAGCAGAACAGCCCCGTGCAGCTCTGACCTGACACTGGTCCCTTTGAACACCTCGTTTTGGTGAGCTGAATTTTTTCTTTCCTCTGTCACTCCTGTATCAATGAACTGACGTATTCACCATGCATCTGCTAATAGGTAGATTTGGACCTAAAATGTTTGTCTCAGAGAATGCCCTTCAGAGAGACTTTCATGCCCTTCAAGTTAGAGGCTTAGAGGTTTTTGCAGTAACTGCTAGCCTGCTTTCCTACATGAGTAATTCCTCTCAGGAAGTGACTGGAGTCTTTGGGAATATCTGGCTCATGCACCATCTGCACAGCTGGCCCAGGAAAGTTGTGTTGGCAATACAGCTGTGGTGGGGAGGACTTGACCTGGGGTGAGAGGCCTGGGCTTGGACTCCAGCTTTCCCAGGGAACCAGCTGGATGACCTAACCTACGTGCAGGGTCACCCATTTTATTAGTGCCTTTGTTTCCTGAATTTGAACTTGTATATGTAACCCACGTTTTGGCTGCTTGCATGATGGAACACAAATTCCTACCATTCATAGAGTGACCCATAAAAAACATCTACAAGTACCCTAACTAACACACTGCGAGCATGTTAGTGCTGTTTTTCTTCTTTCCCTCAACGTACTGGGGATGGAACCTGGGTCTCACCCATGTGATGCAATTGTTCTACCATTGAGCTACTTCCCCAGCCCATTGCCAGTATTTCCAGGTGAGTAATTTTGCTTTTATTGTGGAGCAAATGGCAGAACTTGGACTTCTCCCCATGCAGGTTATGAAGAAGCCTGCTTCTGTCTTGTTCCTCCTTTAAAATTTTCTAAAAACATCAACAATATCAAATAATCTGCTTTGCAGATATACTTCATGAATGTTTTGGAGGACACAGGGAATGTGTGTGCAGTAATTGTATCTCTGTATAAAGAGCTTAGAAATTTAATATTAGACCACATTGTGCTCATATTCTCTGGCCACCTCCGTTTTTCAGGTCCCTGTCACCAGCTCTGGCTTATACTGCTTCTGTCTCCCAGCCTCTTCCTTCTTTATGTCACATCAGAGTAGACCACATTTTTGTTTTCCTCACCTAGCAGAGGAAGACAAAAATTTTTCGTCCAATTATTATAAAGGCCAATGAAACTCTTCTTTGTTTAGACTGTCTAGGTTTGACTCTTCTCTGTTAAATCCTTTCTAGGATTTGTCCAACGTGGGCGGTGGTGGGACTTCTCTTTTATAACCAGACACGTTCCCTGAGGTGTTTTCCCAAGGAGAAAACTTTTATAGTGTGTGGGAGAAGATTTTTGTTACCGTTTGATTTCATAGCAGTTGGTTTCCTTTATGAAGATATTCTTGCTCATCTCCCCAGAGTCAGGGCTGCATGCAGCAGGCAGAGCGATCAGTCTGAATCCAAGTGAGATTCTTCTCTTTTTCTGAACATTCTCAAGCGCTCAGCTAAGACTCAAAGTTCCTGGTGTGGCCTTCAGGGCCCAAGTGCGGCTAACTTGCCGTGACCCTTCCCCCTGCGTGCCCTGGTGGCTTCTGGGGACCCGCCCGGCTCCTTTGCCCCACGGGGCTTTGCAGTTCCCTCAATTCCTGCAGGAATCTGCCGAAATGTCTGAGTTGGGGAACCTCCGGGGACTGCTCTGAAACACTGTGCCCCTCTACTAGCCTCTTGTACTTCTTCCATTCAGTACTTTCCTGGCTTGCCGCTCCTCCCCCACTTCCTGTAACACGAGCGTTACACGCAGAAGCCTTGGTACATTACCTGTGGGATGCAGGAATGTGTGCAGCTGCAGAGATTCTCAGCACTCACTTGTGCCTGAATCTGTCGTTTGGGCCTCTGCAGATTATACCCTGAGGGTTGGCTATGCAAAGATGCTTCCCGAAATGCAGAGGACTCCCCAAATGTAAAGCGTTGTTGCTTCTCGTCCCCTCTCCTTCACCTCCCGCCCCCTCCACATTCTGCGTGTCCCAGAGACCCACTGTGGTAGCTCAGGAGTCGGAACGCCTTTTCTGTGAAGGGCCACACGGTCCGTGTTTGGGATTTCACGCCACACTGTCTCTGTCTCGGCTGTGCAGAAGCTGCTATGGATAGGACGTAAAGGGGCAAGTACGGCTGTTCCAAAAAGCTCTGGCCCACAGCCACCATGTGCTGACGGCTTTGTAGGAATAAAAGCGCTGTCACAAGTCAAGCCCAAAGTGCACAGTGCAAGAGCTTTCCTACAGCAATTGGCGTTTGGGAGGATCCCGAGGGAGAAGAACTATGGACCGGTAGAAGGCATTTAATCAGCACCATGTCAGAGGGAAGATCACTTTGAGGGAAAGGACATTTTTCCAGTCAACCTAGCATCTGATTCATTATGTTGAAGTAAGGCCCACCTTGTTTCTCAGCAAGACAGTGGTCAATCTAAGGAGATCTGAAACGTGAAACGGAGGGGACAACAACCAAATCATTCGAACTTCCAAGTTCAAAGTGGTGAGCAGAGTAAGCACCTCTCTCCCCATCAGGTTTGACACACCCACTTGTGATGCTCTGCACCATGCGACAGCTGTAGGGTGCACTCACCAGCGCTGTCACACAAGTCACAGCCAGGGCATCGTGACCACCACCGCAATCCTGTGAGGCCCGGCCCAGGTTCACATGCAAGTTGCAAATCGTTTGCCTTCTGGCTTATTTTTCAGGGCTTGCTGTGGCAGCCAAAGCTGCATTTAATGAGCACACTTGGTAACACTGCTGAATTTCTGGATCTGCAGAGCATCGGAGAAGCTGCACTGATTTAATTGTTAGGTTGCAGGGGATCAGTATGTTCCATACGTTCGGTGTCTCATGCCAACTCTGCTAATTTGAAACACATTGATATCTGGCAGGGCCAAAAAAAATATTTGGTCACTCAGTCTGTATGTGCATACGTGTAGCATTTCCTTCATTTACAAAAAATGCTAAGGGGAAAAAGAAGGGATGAATCAGAGAATTTCACAAAACTGAGTTTCCACATATAGGTTACAGAGAAAATGTGCCTCATTAGTGAGATGCTCTTGTGTTCTGTGACCAAAATTAAAAACATATTTCCAAAATGTTCCATCACTTTGTCAGGATCCCAAGTCCAGTTTGGACTCTGGGACTATTTCTTTTTTTAAATTTTAGCTTTTACTCTTCTCGGGTGATAACCAGCTTCTAAGATGATGCCACCTGATGAAATTGAACATTAAAGGCACTTTGGAGATTTGATCTCTTTGGTTTGACACACTGGATTTTCTTATCACAAAGCTAAGTGAAAACACAGCTCAGAAGGGTATGTTTGGTAAGAAACAGACTAGGCAAGACTGTGCCACAAAGGAAAAGATGCTTTGGAACACTGCCTGGTCCAGTCACAGGGAAAAGTGGGCAAAGACATAAGGGGCATTTTATGGAAGGAAATTCCTGTTTTATTTTAAACAAATTTAATAATAAATGAGTCCCAAGATCTACATTATCTGGTGGCTTGATCTTTTTTCTTTGACATATTGCATTAATTCTTTAGCAAGAGAAAGATGCTTGAAGTTTGATTGCTTGGAAAGTAAACTTCTATGTATGTTTAATGCCAGGATTACAAATATATAGGATTTTCTCCATCAGGCAGGGCCCTCACCACGATTCAGATTATTTCTACTTCTTTGTCTTCCAGTCTTTCCACTCCTTCCTTTTCCCTTCTCTTTCTCCTCTTCTGTCTTTTTTTCCTCCTTTCTTCCTCTTGGACCTGTTATTAAAAACAGTGACATTAGACAAATTCAACAGACAAACATGTAGTTTTTAAGTGAGATTTTGATATAACGGGGCAATCCACATTGTGGACATTAAATGCAAAGCCAAATAGTTCAACCAAGCTGAACACATGCCCTTCCTGTTTCTAGAACTAGATGTATTACGTAAAGCCCTGATTGTTTTTCCCTTTTACATCCAAGTTAGCTCTATTATGTTAGTATTAGCAGATGGGTTTAATCTGAGTCATTTTTCACTTTGGACCACCTCATGCCTTTTCCTGGGAGCCAAAAATGAGAGTGAGCTCATAGAAGGGGTTGCATAAATGCTACTCATTAGGGTTATTTAAGAACTTGAGTGGATATGCCCAGATGATGATAAAAATTAGAAAAGAAGCAATAATTAAACATTATAAAAGCCCTACCAAATCTCTTTTCAATATATCAGGATATTACAAAGAGAGCCAATTCACGTATATTTTGACTGACATATGACTTATTAAAACTTTTTTTTTAAGCCAAGTCTAACATTTCAAATTGTACGTATTTTAAATAATGTTATTTCTGATTTTGATTTAGAGATTTAATAGTACTTTGATTTTTACCATTTAATTTATCAGGTCCATCTTTGAGAAATGTTGCCCCTGGTTTATTGAAATTGTCCCCAAAGGTTAATTCAGTCACTTGGCCAGAGAGTGTGAAATGAGAACTGGGAACCAGACAGACAGCTGACGTTCAGACGTGACTACTGGATTGTGACCCTGAGCACAAACTGTTTGAATTTGCCTAATTTATTTCAGAACAAATACGAAGCAGTTGCATCTCCAATCTAGCTTTAATGGAATGAAGACATTCAGAACAGCTAAAAAATTACATTCCTGTCATGGACAGTTACTGACCATAACACACTACTAAAAGTTACAATTAAGAAAAGTCAATATACTATTATCCTTCCTTGAAACAAAGAAGAATAGTTGAGGTTGAAATTTCCACGTTGAAAATGAGGTGTTGAATCCCACTGCTATTCAATTTGAAGACAGCCGTGGTAGATGTTACTTCTGTGCCCCTGCATCTGGTTTTTCCCCCTTTCCCTGGCAGCGTGGCAGGGACCGCTCTCTGGTCCTGGGAAGCTGGGTATGGTCATGTGACTTGTGATTGCCAATGAACCCTGACGAGAGGCGACATCTGGGTGGAGACACTGGAGAGCTGGGCGTGTTTGGTTAGCTGTCTTTCCCTTTGGCAGTGGCGTAGGTCAAGCTGAGAGGGAGATGCCATTCAACTGAGGTGGCTGAATGCCCCGCCAACACATGGAGGCCAGCTGCCCTGGAGACTGTCTTGAACCAGTGATGGACTCTGGTTGAGCAAGAAATAAATCTGTTGTTTTAAGTCTCTGAAATTTGGGAATAGTTTGTTACTGCAGCAATCTAGTCCGGCCTGACAGATTCAAGATGAGACTGAATGGATTGAACTAGCACAGCTTCTAACCCCAAATCTCCTGTGGAGACAACAGTAAATTAGGCTCTTGAGTGGCTTGGGACAATAGCTGAGAGGAGCTGTGTGATCTGAATTACTTGGGCCAGGAACTCCCTCTTCCCTCTGGATCCTGGCTCTTTCTGACATCTGCTTCCCTCAGCACCCAGTCCTCCTGGGTGTCCCCGCAGCCTCCTCTCCAGCTGGCATCCACACGCGCTCTGCCTGTGCCTGAGCCCAGGCGTTCATTTCTCCATTAAGGACATCCTCATGCTGCTCCCGCGAAGAGGGAGGACTCGGTGGGGTCCCGCACCAGGAATGCAGCACCCTGGCACGCCTGATTCTGCCCCAGCCCATAGGAGGCTGCCAGAGAAGGACCCTTGAGATGCCACTGGTCCTAAAGGGTATTACACCGCTTCCAAAGTGATATTTGCTGGTGTTTTCTTGAACCTATTGCCGGACTCTTGTCTCAATTACAGTGATAACACTAACAACAAACTGTGAGGTACAGAACCCGAGCCCTTCTCCAGGAAAGGGGTCTCAGAGCGCTCAGCTGACTTGTCACAGGTTGCAATCGGCACTATGGAAATTAGATACTAGCTGCCCAACTCAAACCTGGCATCCTCTGCCCAGAAAGAAGCCCAGCTCCTTCCCTCATTTCATGACTTTGAGGCTCTTTGCTCATGTGTAAGATACAGGGGAACTAATCAAGTCACCAAGAGAAGAAATGTTGCTGTGTATTACGAATCAGAATTTCTTTACTGGTCTTCAGCAGATGTAAGTAAACAGTAGACTTTCTCTAAGTTAGTTAGTGGTGGGAGTATCCTTTCTGCGTGTGGCTTTACTCAGGGACTGATGCATGCAGTTAAGGTTTAAGATTGTGGAGCAGATGGTTGCCGTGTTTACAGATGGTTGCTGTGTTAGTTACCTTCCCTTGCTGTAGCACAATATCCAAGATCCAAGATAAGCAACTTAACAAGAAGACAGGTTTATTGTGGCTCAGCCGTGGAGGTTTGAGTGTGTGGTTGGTTGGCCCTGTTGCTTTTAAGGCTGAGTATCATTGTGGAGTGTGTGGCAGAGTGAGCTCTCAGCTCACGGCAGACTAGAAGCAAACTGCAGAGAGGAAGATCCTGGTATCCCATAATCCCTTTGAGCGCTTACCCCTAAGGACCTGAAACCTCCACTAAGCCCTGCCTGTTAAAGACCTCCACCATCTTTCAAAAGCGCCACGCTGGGGCGGCGCCCTTCAACACACGATCTTTTGATGGACATTCCAGATCCACGCTACAGTCGTAATCTGTCAGGATTCTAACCAGAGCCATGAGCTTAGAGCTGCCTTGCAGACATCCTTGTCTCAGGCCAAGACCCCAAGGCCAAGCCAACCCACTCATCTTCGAAGCTTTCATGTTCATTCCAGTACCATGGTGTGCTTACTGCTTTCCACTCATACTTGTCTTGCTTCCATCTCGAACAACTTTTTCCATTGTGTCTTTTGGAAATAGCTTTTCTTCTGTGAAATTCCTGCTCTATCTGGAACATCTCTACAGCATATTGTCTCTATTCTTTGTTTAAAGAGACACCTGCCTTTCTCATAGGAACATGCTTTGTCTTCAGGGCCTGCCAGGCTGGTACAATAATTCTCAGATTTTACAGATAACACAAGAGGTAGTGTGTGTGTGTGTGTGTGTGTGTGTGTGTGTGTGTCCCTGGATAGGTTCACTGCAGCACAAATATATCCCCGAGTTTGGCTTAGACATAAAGAAATCCATTTCTTACTTATATTACAATACTGAGTAGGCAGGAAACTTGATGATGGACATGTTAATATTTCAAGGAAAAAAAAACTGGATTACAGAGTTAGGCTTCCCTTTGCTCTTGCAAAATCCTTGGCTTGCTGAACATTTCAGCTCTGAAAGCTGAATTATTTGTCCGGGGCCAATCAACATGGTAACTGAACTGATTGAGTCTTCGGCCCTGGCACAGATAAACAGACCAGCTCTGTTGGTGTCATTCCCAGGCCCTGCCTCACCTACCACTCTGGCTGCACAGTTCTCACTCATCACATGCACTGATCTGGCCTTGCTGGTCATTTTGGCTGCATTCCTTGCTCCAGACTTGCATCTGCTGCATTATCCCTGATTGTGTCCCTACTAATCGTACTAGTTGTTCCAGCCATGCAAAACTTGCAAAACTTGAACTGCTCTGCTAGGTCATGACATGATAGATCCATTATGCCAAGAAGTGAATGTGCCTTTCAGGATGCATAAAACACAAAGCATCAGATACAGACAATTTGCAATAGTATGATGGATTTGTGCCCTGTAAAGTCAGACATTATAATACATCTTTTGTTTGTAGAGTTATTGTGTGTTACCTTATTGCATGTTTCTGATCAGAGAGAACTTCCTTTTCTCCCCACTCCAAACACAGTATTTTTCACCTTTACCAATCTGATTTGACTCTTTTAAAGAAATCACTCATTTTTTCTCCTTCTCATGTTCATGTTTTCCTCTCCTTCTTGTACATATGAATCATAGTTTTAATAGTAGTTAATAGGTATTTTAGTACAATTTTCTGCTAATTCCATCATATCTATAATTTCTGGATCTATTTATATTATTTGATTTTGTTCTCTTGGTTGTGGGTGATATAGTACTGGTAACTTTTGATGGGTGCCAGGCTTATTTTATGTTGTTCGTTGCTAGATTTTTTTTTTATATTTTGTTAAATATTGTTGGGCTTTGCCCTGGCATATGGTCAAGTTACTTGGAATTGGTTTCGTCCTTTTGATGCTTAAAGCTTTCTTATGGCGGTTCCAGAGCAGTATTTAGTCTAGGGCTAATTTAGTCTCATTATTAAGGCAATATTCTTCTGAGGACTTTACCCTGGAATTAGGATGTCTTTCCATTCTGGCTGATGGAAACATAAAGTACTCCCAACCCTGTGTGTGTCCAGAGAACTGTTTTGTCTACTGGTTCTTTGCCTGGCCAGGGCAGTTTCCTCTTCTGCATGCCAAGATAGTCACATTGTAACGGTGGAGACTGGAGGGAGCCCCCTGAGTCTGTCTGCACAGCTCCTTCCTCTTCAACATTCTTTGCCACGTGTTCTAGCTTCCTGGGCTTCCCTCTACTTTGATCTCTGTCTCTTTGCCCACCAGTACTGTTGATCTCTGAGGGCCGCTTTCGCTCTGCCACGTAGCCTGAGAACACATCAAGGCAGTAAGTAGGACTCATCTCATTTGTTTCTGTTTCCCTAGGGATCAAGCCTCAAGCTGCTTGCTGTACAGTGTTTGAAAACTTTCTCTTTTCATGTATTTTGCTTGGTCTTCTATCTGTTTAAGGTGGGAGGTTAAAACTGTCTCTATTAATCCATTTCGTCTGGAAGGGAGAGTTTGCAACATGTTGATTTCTGATAGATGGCTAAAAGTAATATGTTTCTTCACACATAACCCTGATATTTATTGCTTCTCAAATGTAGAAATACAGGCCTGGTGTGAAAGTAACTTGCTTTCTACCTCTTTCCAGATCTCTACCTCCCACCAGTAGAGTAATTTTCTTTCCATTATAAGTGATCTTTTTCTTTTCCTAAAGAATGATGTAGTTTTTGGGACTATCTGCAGAAAAGCTGATTGAAAGAGGAAGAATTCAGAATTCAGTTTTAATAGTCTTTGGCTTCTTCAAAGAAACCTCCATGGTCAATGATTAGCTTTTCCTGCAAAGTCTACATTGACCATCAAATGTGGATGAACAGATGCAGGCCTCGTAGTCCTGTTAGGTTACCTAGCTATTGCCCTCCTGTGCTATTAAAAATCTATGAAGAGCAAACAGTACATCCAGGCAAATGTGAAGTCATTTTCATTTTATGTGATCCTGATGAACGTACTGAAGTGAAACGTAAATCGCAACCCAGCAGCTTTGTAACGACTGTAGTCCTGCTGTTCTTTGTACAAGTAATTCTGCCTCTTGACTCCAGAGCAAGGAGTGAGAGGTTCTGAGCAGCTATCTCTGTCCAAGGTGCAAATGTTGCAGGTGTGTGTTATGAAACTGGAGCGAAATATTGTTGAAGACTGAAGTCTAAGAATATCCATAGAGAACACTTTTTAAAAAATACTGCACCATTTTGGAATCAAATATAATGGAATACAGTCTTTTTTCCCTTGGCTATTTTTGCATGGAAATTTCATAGTGAAAAATACACTTACAGTGTAATTTTGAAGAAATTTCAGTGTAGAAAAAGCGTGAAATCATGACAAAGCAATGGCATATTAGCCAGCTATACGAATTTATTCTTTATTTATTTGCAAATTGTATGTTGAGGCTCCAACATGTGTGAGGCATGATGCTGATACTGGGAAGTTAATATTCACCAACCAACCTTACTTCCTGAAAGGGCAGTGACTTTTAAATTTCATCACTTTTGGATTTATTGATTTAATATTGAATAGTGTATTATTTCCCCCTTGATTTACAGAACAATACAGGACATGGTAATTCTTCAATGTATAATAAAAATTGACCTTCAAAGTTCTGTTTTCATCTACAGTGCTATTTTTTTTAGCCTCCCCCAAAAGGATTTTTTTTTCCCCACTAGCTATGCTTGTTAAAATTTAGGGCTTCTTTCAATGCACAAATAAAGGCTACATTATGTAACTTTCTTTTTCTTTTCTCTTCTTTCTTTTTTTAAGGTACTAGGCGTCCTCGCCTATTGTTTGGCATGGTTCTTCCGTGTTGTGTTAAATTCCATTTCTATCCTGGCTTTAACAATGTCTTGATCTCATCTCTGGCTGTCCAGTTTTGACCTATAATTTACTTCTTCAACTTTCTGTCTGCTTGGCTTTTCCAGTTTGAGCCATAGCTCAATTAAACTCTTTTGGCTCCTTCACCTTCTGCATCACTTCCCAGTCAATGATTTGCTCACTCCTGGCACAGAATTTTCTTGGGATGACTGTCCTGGTAGTGATGATTCATGACTCCTTCCTCTGCCCTACCCATCACCCGTCTTTGGTACAACCCTGAGGAGACAAAGCCGTATACCTGGAGAGATCTACAGCAAGAACTAGGTAACGCTCTAGCTGCTTTCTTCTAAAGGGGGTTCAGTACTCAGCACAGTCACTCATGGTCTTATTTGGTGTTACAGCTTATGGACACCATGCAGCCACCACCGTGGGATTTATCCAGGGCCTCCCAACCTGGTACTAAGGCATGAAGAATGGAATCCCAACTCACTGTAGTAGACAATCTCAGCTTCTTTTAGTTTAGCCCCATCACTTTCAAACCATCAGATTTCACTTCAGAATCGGTCTTCCTTTAAGCATGTTCTTTAAATCTCACATTGACTTAAGGATTTGATTAATTAGAAGAGTGAAAAATGCTAGTTCAGCTATCTTACTCATTTTCTCAGGCCTTCTAACTAATAAAATAAGCACGGAGAATTGAATCATCAAAGACCTCATTAAGGTAAATTAACAACGACTAGTAGTTACTAATGCTAATCGTTGAATTGACTAGTTTCGAGGAAGAGGAGTTGTCTTCCTAAAGGAAGTGGGGTGGGGAATTATAGGAAGAGACACATGACTTGCTGTGAGTAGGAAACAATAATCTCAACCTCTTGGAGTGAAGGGATTTTGTTTTCATTTCTAGGTTTTACCTTAAAAATGGGTTTGGGTGTTGTGTAAAACTCCAAAATGTATGTTACTACTAAACATTTTAAAATTATTTATAATTTAGTGGAGTTATCACCATAGGAAAATGTTTTGCAATAATTCTGTGAATTTTTTGTAGCGTTGGCATATTATCAGTATCACCAGAAGGGTTAGGATTCAGCTTGAGAAGCTTTGGCACGCACTTGAGAACAATGACTATGGCGTTAGACTGGCCTACTTTGGATACTGACTCTATTTCTGAGTAGGCATGTTACTAAATCTCTTTAAACTTCAGTTCCTTTTAGTATAAAATGGAATTCTTGGCAATGGAAATAAGGTATGCATATCTAACGCTTTACAGGGAACCTGTTTCCATATACCACTCTTCACCGGTGGAGGTTATATAGACTTTGAGAAGTTGGTGAACCTGTCTGCCTTATTCTTCCTTGTACGTTCAGCATAATACTGGTCACCTAGGGAAGAACACAATAGATAGCTACTGAATTAATAAAATAAGAGCTCACCACTTAGTGATTCCAAGACAGATTATTTTAGTGTGTACATGGAGAGAAGCTTAAAAAATGGTCAGGAATACATTGGGCCTACAGAAATATTTCCTGATTGCCTGACTTAGCCATTGACTTCGGTTAGTAGTCATCCTTAGAGAGTAGGATCAAAGAGGATGTGAACTGTTTTGATCCAAGAATAATTCTTCATCAGTACTGTGGTATTTGTCCTCTGTAGCCTAGTGTGAGAAATGCCTAAAAATATCGAAATTTAAAATTATATGACATGGATATATAGGTAATGTGGGAAGAGCCATATAACCATCATTCGGCTCAAGAAACAAAACGTTTCCAGCCTGTCAGAAGCCCCTCTGTCAGCCGCATCTCAGCCACAGTTTCCGTACCCGTCCTTCCAAAGCCACCCGCATTCGCCGTTTAATCATTCCCTTATTTTTTTATGACTCTCTCTCTGAGGTGAATTTCCAGAAGAAACAGTTAAGTCTTGCTAAATTAAAAAATGGATGTGTTTTTCAGTCTTTTTTGTCTACTTGTTCCTTTCTCATTCCTACATTTTCCCTTGTAAGTTATCTTTTGGAGAACCTGTTTGACCTCTAGAATTTCCCACTGTCAGGAGTGTACTGATTTCATGGTAAACTTACCATGTAGTTCAGCTGGTTTCTTTTTTTCTGTACTTCTTGCATATTGGCAGCTGGATTCAGAGCAACGATCAGACTGAGATGCTAACCGTTTAGCAAAGCTACTAGGTGGTGCTGATTTTTTCATCAGGCGGTATATTATATCTAGTTTTGATTTTCTTTGATGTTAGCAGCTATTGATGCTTAATGTTTTAATTTATTAATTCAAAAGGATGTAATTCTGTAATTGTGTTTTCACCTCATAGTTGGAATACTTTTATAATGAAAAGCTTCTCCTCCTCAACTATTTGGTTGCTCCAGGTTCAGTTTATATAAGAAAAGATAAATCTGTTGATCTCTTATTAAGGCTGAATTCCCCTTTGGAGTAATTATAACTATTCAAGATAACAAATTAGTTCTCTATCATCTTGTGAATTAAAAATTTATTATGGACCTCGAGCTTAAAGATATTTGTTAAGTTTCAACCCTTTGTAATTCTTTTCTTTTCTTTCTTTTTTTTTCTTTTTTGTAATTCTTTTCTTTAAGGATGCTCAGATGTCTCATTTTTGACCGGTGGTATCCTCCTCAGATTGGCTCTTGAGTACTGTTGATAGAGTCCTTGCTGTCTAGTAGGTCAAGATAGTCCTTATTCTTTATTTACATTTCCTGCTCCAGATTTACAATTAGCAATGTCTCCAAGGGACTTCAAGCAATGTCTTCTTTTAGTGGGAACTGATGGCCTTAATAGGAATTTTGCTTCTGTCTTGATCAGTTTCCAGGATTCCTCACAAAACTATTAAGATCCACGCAAATAATTATGTGTTTGTGTGTACATGTATACAGATATATGTTTTTTATTAAAATAAGATATATCACAGGACTGTTTTGGGTTCAGTGCTTATTTTCTGTACACAAGCATATTGCTAGAGACAGAGTAGAGAAGCTGGTTAATAATATGCTAGATGACGCTGGGAGCACTTGGCTAAACGATGAATCCCAAGGACTTCAAACACCTGATATAGCAACATACAGTTGCCTGTAATATGGGCATGATGCTATTAATGGGACATCTTTTCTATGCCCTTGAAACTTCCAAATGTTCAAGCAGAAAATGTAAGAGAATTACAAGGATGTTTATTAGAGTAGGCTATCCTTTAGTTTTTTAAATTTTTTTATTTTTAACCAAGAACATGTATTGTTACATTGTATACATAATGTACATAATGATTATATTCAACATGGATATTTTGTACCTGTACATAATATATCTTGGTGTTTTACAATTTGAGTTAACCTGTATTTTTATAGCAATATCATATATGCTGTAACATTCAGTAAGTAGCAATTTTGTGAACTCTTTGGATGCTTGTTCATCCTTTCATCCTCAGTTTCTAGTGTAACACGGTTGTACAGTAGGTGCTTAGCTTTTGTGAGATGAGTAAGTATTATTGCTGGTAATGTACCAATGAGTGAACTGGTAGAAAAATTGTACTTCCTAGGCCCCATTTTAAGAACATCATTTGTAAGTATTAGCACTTTGGGGAGTCTGCCTGACCTACAACAGCAAGTCATTTAAGAGCTATTAAAACTTATGAGAGGTCTTAGCCTAAGAAATAATTTTAAGAGGTTCTTAATATTATCAGTGTCTGTAATTTTCCTAAGTTTAGTCTGTGAATTGTATCTTGTAAAAAAAATAAGCTAATGCATCTTGTATATTTCATTACGTAATAAAAATTAGTTTGGTGAAATAGATGATAGAAATGTGTCTTGAAACTGACAATAATTAGATATTAAAAGACAATGTTGATGAAAAATTCTGTTAATCATGATGAAATTAGAACTGGAAATTGCCAACATCTTAAAAGTTTCATTAAATGCCTGTTAACTCCTAAAAGGGTAATCGCTGTGCAAAACCAGGCAAAATTAGACAATCAATTACCACAAGATTTTTTTTAGAAATTATTTTAATCTACTTTTTAAAAGTGGGTAGAATTTTTTTTGAGCTCTGCAACTGAATTATTGGATTTAAACATTAGTTAACCATCTCCCTATTTCCTTTGGCTGGGAGGATATTTCTTGTTTTTACTTGATAATTTCAGAGAGTCTAGTGCTCTTACAAAATGACACACTTTTATATTTGATAAAACAGAAGAAGGGGAGCAAACGGGGACTAAGTGGTAGCTTCACTGTGTGTAAACGCTGAGGGCAGAAAGTTAACTTTGCCCATTTGTCTTTCCACTTGAGCACTGCCTGGAGTGAGCATCATCAACACCAGACTAGATGTCTGTTTTACCATCCAAATAGAAGCGTGGGTACTTTTCTGCCTACGAACCCAGAATGTGATCACCTACACCAGAGTCCTATGTTTCTTTGGAAATTCTTTGTTTATGTATCTCAAAGTAACTTTGAACTTAATAAGGTCACGTTAACAACCAAAACTCAAATCACTTATTCTAATCTCAAGCAGATCTGCTGTAGGCAACACTTGGCCAGTGTTTTATCTGAGCTGTACAGTGTTAGGAAAAATTGAACTATTTTCCAATGTTAAAAATTATAAATTAAAAAAAAATCACCACAAGTTTGTTCTTCTGGCATCTCTTGAAGCATCAGGCTATTTGGCAACACTAGACCCCCAACTATTCTTTCTTTTTCTCTCTTTCTTTCTTTCATTCATTTTTTCTTTCTTTTTCTTTCTGTCTTTCTCTTCTTTCTTTCTTTCTTCCCCTTCTTCCCTCCCTTCTTTCCTTCTTTCCTTCCTTCCTCCCTCTTTCCCTCCCTCCCTCCTTCCTTTCCTTCTTTCTTTGAGACAGGGTCTGGCTACGTAGTCCAGGCTGGACTTGAACTTGCTATGTAGCCAGGCCAACCCTGAAGTCAGGGCAATCTTCATGCCTCAATCTCCTAAGTGCTCGGATTGCAGGTGTGTGCCACCACTCCTGGCTAGACCCCCTAACTATTGACTGGAGGTGAATGTTGGTGTTACTCTAGACCCTGCCTCCTCATATGGTCTCTCTGGCACTGAGATGGAGTGTTGGTCACAACTGTGTAGGAGAAAAAAATGAAACGTGTCTTATAAACTCATTTCTGCATTAGTGGCAAAGTAAAAAAATAGGCCAAGAAGTCTACACATATCAAGGAAAATGAGAAAGAATAAGACAGAATTTTTTTGTGTATGCACATGAAAGAAAAGTGTTCCATGCCTTTAATATTCAAAGTACATTGGTTTTGAAAGCCAACAACTAAAGGAAGTCATTAGAAAACAAACCATTATAGGCCTATGACTGATATAAGGTAAAGGTAATTGATAAAAAATAACAGCTCCAATTATCTGATCAAGGGGCTGAAATTTCAGTATGGTTTGTTTTGAAATGTAAATAAATACATGAAGATAATTTAAAATTTAATTGTGTTAATGGAAAAAAATTAGGCAGGCATCAAATCTTTTTGCAGACTGTAAATTTATGAGATTACCTACCGAATACAGCAGGAATTGTATCTTAAAGACAGGGAAGCATTTACAGACATGAACCTATCAAGAAATGCTGTTTCTTGGTGTGTTGAAGGTATGCCTAATAGTATTTGTAGAGTTTTTAAAATTGTACTTGATGAGAACATGGATACAAATAATATCACCCAGTAGTTTATATTTATCTTGGTATTGTTAAAAATAAGAATTTGGGTGTGACTGAAGAATCTTTGGATATGGTTTTCACTTATTTGTTTATTTTAATAATACTTCTTAAAAGTTTAGTATAGGGCTGGGGATTTAGCTCAGTGATTAGAGTGCTTGCCTTGAAAGCACAAGGCCCTGAGTTCGATCCCTGGCACCACCAAAAAAAAAAAAAATTTAATATAGAGTAGTCAAAATTAGTTAAGCAATGAAACTTCTGTAGTGGTCAGCACTAATTTATATTTATTATAATACTGCAAGATTTAAATTAAGATGACAACATTTTACCAGAATATGAGACTTGTGTATAAATGTACATAGCATCCACTAGGATTGCTCTGAGTTAAAATGATGAGTATCGTGTGTGCTGTGGAATGAAAATACCTTCCTTATACAAACCACGGGCTGTTCAATAACTGACTCAGATCCTCTCTTCATGGTGGGCTAGAGGTTAGTGCCTTAGCTATGGAATGGAGTTGAAAATATTTGTTCACCTCTTTTAAATCAATTTTTTTGATTATATATTTAATTGCAGAGGAAGTAATAATGCACAAAGAATAAAGGCATAACACCTATGCCTTTACCATCTATTTTAAAATAATAGATGGATTTGCTTTGTCCCCCGAAGACTCATGTACTGGAAGCTTGATGTCCAGCATGCTGATGTTGAGAGATGGTGGGACCTTTGAGGGCTGTGTTGTAATGGAAGCTGATTAGGTCATGGGGCACCACCCTTGGAAGGCATTAATGGTGTTCTTGCAGGACCAGATTCATTTCCATGAGAATGGGGTGTTATAAAGTGAAGTTGTCCCACATTCTTGGCTCCTTCTGTGTGCAGCTCTTTCCCTGTGGCCTAGCCAGGGCCCCGGCAGATGGCACATTTGCACTTCCAGCCACCAGAATCACTAGTCAAATAAATCTCTTATCTTTATAGAGCGCCCAGCCTCAGGCATTTTG
Organism: Hystrix cristata; assembly: GCA_004026905.1. Lineage (NCBI taxonomy): Eukaryota > Metazoa > Chordata > Mammalia > Rodentia > Hystricidae > Hystrix > Hystrix cristata. Next base: position 23,661 of record PVJO010015453.1, read on the forward strand.
TTAAATCAACACGAATGGGACAAATACCCACACAACACACACACACATACACACACACACATATGTTGTATGACATGTGTACTAGTGTTCTCCTAGAACAGAAAAAATAAAAGATTTTAGATATGCAATTAAGTATATGTTGCTCTGGACATCTTTGAAGCAAGGTATACTAAGGATTTTCTTGCTCAAGTTCTTCATGGCTCTGTGTATATATACTGTGGAGACATGGTCATTAAATAATGTTTGAAACCTTACAAAAGACTAAATTCCTAGAATAGGATTAGACATTATTGTTTTTGGAAAGGAGGAAGTAAAGGCAATGCATCTTAGACTGTTCTCAGAAATCAAGGTTTGTGAGACATTTATTTTCTTTTTTCAACACAGTGGTTAGATTGTATTAACTATCTTGGGACCACTTTTGCTCGGCTTTCATAAATATTCTGGTAATAACTGTGTCAGCAGCAGGAATTTCCAGCAACCTAGCCTTGTTTTCTTACAAAGATTAAAATTTATTTGTGTTTTATACTTCTTAAAAATGATGCACTTCATTCGTCAACTTATGCAACAGCTTTTGATTCAGAAGATTCTAAATTATTGTTGTGTCAATATTTGGTATTCTTTTCAGTACCAAAGGGAAGAAAAAAATGTATATAACAATCAAAATTCGTGTGTTTTTGACTTTAGAATTTTCAAGTGTCTTTTTGTCCCTTCCTGCCTTAATCTTCCTAAATCTTGGCCCATTTATTTTGAACTACATGACCAACCTTGGACAACTTGCTTAATTGCTGGAAAACTGTTTTCTCATTTAGAAAATGGGTATACAATAATCAATAAGTGTACCCAATTCATAGCAATGCTGTCAGGGTTAAATAAGGCAATCACATAAAAAAATATACATCTTTCCTGACACATGATCGTGATTTTTGTTATTTGTACTGGAATAGTAGTTGAAGTAGCATGAAGTTGAGGTTCCTGGAATTAAAGAGAGGAAGATAGTCAAAGGTCAGTGTGATAAGTGGGCAGGCCACGCAGACACTGAAGTCACTCAGAATGAAGGCAGAAAAAGAGTTGTGTTCATCATCAATGTCTTTGGTTAACCAGGCAGGGTAGAAAGAAGTAAGCAGTAAGGAAGAGGGAAGATAAGAGGGGTACGATCCTTAAAGGAAAGGGAATTTTTGTTTGAAGGAAGAAGGGAAAAGCTCTGGAAAGCAACCTTGGGGACCAAGGAAAATGCTAATTCAAACACTTAAGCCAGACGTATATGGGAGAATGGCTGTTGGGCCTTCGAGAGGCTGTGGAGCAGGCTGTATACTTGGGGCACATCCAGATTTCAGCCAAAGCAAGGAGTTGGGAGAGATGAAGGATGTTGCAAAGCTCTGAGAGGAGTTTCTCTAAGACAAAATAAAGAGGGTTTAGAGAGAAAGGAGCAATACAATTGGGTCCAATGGAAAGAATGTGAAAACAAAATGAGGATAAGGCTGGGAGAAGAGAGCTGACAAGAGGGATTTATATTTTGGATGATGGTCAAAAATAATAAGGGTGTGAAGTGCTAGGCTTCCAGAATGAATTAAAACTGTTTTAGGTTCCTCTGAAGATGTAGAAATCAACCTAAAGAGACTATAAAATGAGGGTTGAGGGCTTTGGTGACCACAGTCATGGGCGGCAGGCTGCCAGTGGCAGTGGGAGGCCAGAGGGAGGTTTCTAGGTTATATCTTGCTCCTCACCCATTTCCTGGGGGCCATCAATGCCTACCCCGCATTACAGAAATCGCCAGTAAAGACTACGGAGGGTAATAACAGCAGCACAAAAGCTCTGCCACAGTGGGATGACTGGAAGCAGCCGAGGAGCGGCCAGCTGCCCTGGGGCCTCCATCCCTTCACCCTCCAAGACTCACAGATGATGGGGTGGCACGGTGGGAAGTGACTTCTGTGGGAATTGCTTCTTTCCAAGCTTTTAAAGGTGGGAACACTCATTAGAGGAATTTTCTGGGAGAATGGCAGCAAAATGCTGTCAATAGTAGTTTTATATGCTTAGGGCTGTCCATCCTCCTTGTTTTTATTCCCTCCCTTTTAGCTCACTGGGGTTGACAGAGCCAGGCCTTCCAGCCTTTCTCGTTACACAATACTGACCAGAATAACAGCTGCGGCCCTCCAGAAGTGCACAAAGCAAAACAAAACAAAACACACAAGCCTCTGAAGAAAAACGGTTTTATATGCCAATAAATGTTTTTGGCATACAATTGCTCATGATATTTTATCACTAGTGTTTTAATGTCTTTAGGATTTGTTGTGATCACCACTTTTCATTTCCCACAGTGTATTCCTCTCCTTGTCTTTCACCGTCTCCCTCCTGTTGGTGAGAATAACTCGGAGTTTATCGATTTAGTTGTTGTTTTCAAAGAACCATATTTTGGCTGTGTTAATTTTTTTCTTCTTTTGTTTCTTTTTTCTATTTTTTAAAATATCTGCTCTTCATTTATTTTCTTACTTTGCCTTACTCTGAGTTTTATTATTAGTCTAGCTTCTTTCATAGAATCTTAGATCATTGATTTTAGGCTTTCATACCTTTTTAAGATACCTTTTCTAGCCCTCTCAACCTTAGCCGCCCACTGCCTACACTCAATTAAAGTTCAACAGATACTATGACAGTTATGTGAGTTATGACAGTTCCGTCTTGCTGCTATTCCTCAGCCAGGCTACTGACTTAACTTTGGGAACCCTTCACATGTCTCAGCTGGAAGTCTCTTTGCCCTTCTCTCCTGACCCGAGCCATTAGCACAGCATTTCTATGTGTTTGGTGAAAGCCCTTGGGAAAAAGTATATGGCTGGATTCATATTTGTCCTGCATCTAAGCCTCCTTGGGATCCAATTCTTCATATATACTATGTGTGCAACTTAAAGTTTTATCAGTTATCTATCACTGTGTAACAGACTAAAGAGCAGCTTGGCTTAAACATCAGCATCGAGAGGGTTTGCGTCTCGATTCCTCCTAAAGCCTCATGTGATGATTGTCGGGACCTTTGGAAGGTGATTGGGTTATAGGGGTATTATAACTAACGAGGTGTGAGGACGTGTGGGGCCTGGTCAGAAGAGGTAGATCACCGAAGGTGGGAGCCCTTGGCGCTCTGCTTCCTGCCCTCCATGAAAGGAACAGCTTTTCTTCTGCCATGCCGCTCTGCTATGCCATCCCGCCTTGGAGCCAGCTGACTATGGATTGAGATGCAAGCCAAAATAAATCTCTCCTCCTTTAAATTGTGGGTGTCAGGTACTTTATCCCAGTGATAAGAAAAATGACTAAGACACATTTTAGTACCAGGGAGGTGAGGTTGCTGCTGTGATGCTACCTGACCATGTAGTTCAGAAGCCTTTGGAAATGGTTCGTGGGAGGACTCTGGAAAGGTTTAGAGTTGCCGGCCAGAGAAGAAGCCCTAGAATGCTGTAAACTGAGCTCAATGAGAGATTCTGGTTGGAGCTCAGAGGGCCAGAATGCTGGCAGAAATGTAAACTTTAGGGCTGGGGATTTAGCCCAGTGGTTAGAGTGCTTGTCTTGCAAGCACAGGCCCTGAATTTGATCCCCAGCACCAAAAAAGAAATGCAAACTTGAAAGACCAGGCTCAGGAGGTTTCAGTTGTTTTATTTATTTATTTAGTTGTTTTTTTTTTTTTTTTTAACCAAGAACATGTATTGGTACATTGTACACATAATGATCACATTCATCATGGTTATTTTGTACCTGTACATGCTATATCTTGGTCCCCCCACCCCTCCCTTCCGTTCCCTCACCCTTCCCCATTTACAGCAGGTTTATTTACATTTTTGCGTTTTTTTCCCTTTCTCCTTTCTTTTCTTTTCCCTCTCTTCTTTTCCCCCTTCTCCCTTTCCACACCTATGTCTTTGAGAGTTCTTCCTATTTTATTCTCTAGTAGATTTAGTGTTTCTGTTCTAATGTTTAGATCTTTGGTTCACTTTGATTTTAGCTTAGTACATGGTGAGAGACATGTATCTATTTTTAGTTTTCGGCATGTGGCAAGCCAGTTTTTCCAGGACCATTTGTTAAAGAGGCTGTCTTCCTTCCAGTGAGGGCGTTTAGCTCCTTTGTCAAAGATGAGGTATTTGAGTGTGTTTGGAGTTGTTTCTGGATCTTCTAGCCTGTTCCATTGGTCCTCAGGTCTGTCTTTGTGCCAGTACCATGCTGTTTTTGTTGCAGAAGCTTTAGAGTATAATTTCGGGTCAGGGATTGTGATGCCCCCTGCCTTATTCCTGTTGCCCAGGATTTTTTTTTTTCTAATCTTGGTCTCTTCTGGTTCCAGATGAATTTCATAATTGCTTTCTCTAATTCTGTGAAGTATGCTATTGGTATTTTGATTGGAATTGCATTGAATCCGTATAGTAATTTAGGAAGTATGGCCATTTTCACTATGTTGGTTCTTCCTACCCAAGAACACAGAACATCTTTCTATTGTCTGATATCCCTTTTGATTTCCTTTTTTAGAGTACTGTAGTTTTCAATGAAAGGATCTTTTACCTGCTTTGGTAGATAGATTCCTAAATATTTCCTTTCTTTTTTGATGTGATTGTGAAAGGTATATCTTCTGTTATTTCTTTCTCAGTGATTTTGTTATTCGTATATAGGAATGCTATTGGCTTTTGGGTGTTGACTTTGTATCCAGCTGCACAACTGAATTTAGTTTTTTTTTTAAATTTTATTTTAATGGTACATTTTAGATGAATATAGTGATAACATTCATCATAGGGGATTTGTACCTGTACATGATATATATTGTTACTTCTTTTTTTTTCCCATTCCCTCCCCTCCCTTCATCCCTCCTTCCTCATTATTTACAAAAACTTTGACTCCATTTTTTCCTTTCATTTCTTATTTTTCTTGTCCCTCTGTTCCTTTTCTCCTCCTCCATTTTTCCCTTTCCCATTTGAACACTTTCTTCCCGTTTCCAATATAATACATTTTAGTCTTTATTTACACTTTCAGTTTCTCACACTGGAGAAACATGAATTTAGTTATTAAATCTAGAATTTTTTTGGTGGAATTTTTGGGGTCTTCTACATAGAGTATCATGTCATCCACAAATAATGATAGTTTAACTTCTTCCTTTCCTATCTTTATTCCTTTCATTTCTCTCTCTTGCCTGATTGCTCTGGCGAATGTTTCTTAGAACTATATTGAATAATAGTGGTAATAGGGAACATCCTTATCTTGTTCCAGATTTTAGTGTGAAAGCTTTCAGTTTCTGACCATGTAGTGTGATGTTGGCTGTTGGTTTGTCATAGATGACTTTTATCAGATTTAGATATAGACCATCTATCCGTAATTTCTGTAGGGTTTTTATCATGAATGGGTGTTGGATTTTTCTGCATCTATTGAGAAGATCATGTAATTTTTGACTTTGACTCTGTTGATATGGTGTATTAAATATATTGATATGCACATGTTGAACCATCCCTGCATCCCTGGGATGAATCCTACTTGGTCGTAGTGTATAATCTTCATGATAATTCATTGCAATTCTGTTTGCCAGTATCTTATTCAGAATTTTTGCAACTATGTTCATTAGGGAAATTGGCCTATAATTCCCTTTTTTGGTTGGATCCTTTTCCGGTTTTAGTACCAGGGCAATGCTTGTTCTCAGGAATGATTTTAGAAGTACTGCTGCCCTTTCTTTTTTTTTTTTTTTTCTTTTCTGCTTCCCTTTCAATTTCATTAAAGAGTTTGAGGAATAGTGGTATTAGATCATCTCTGATGGAGTGGAGAGAAGCAGAATAAGAGCCTCTCCGAGATTTGTTGTCCAGACACCGGAATATAGCAATTTAGGGAAGAGAAGAAGGAGGGAAATGTTTTCTCAGGACCCAGCAGGTATCTGAAGCCAGAGTTGAAGCCCACGGGGAAAGCAAAAGGAGAGACCAGCCCAGTAGAAGAAGGCAACGGAGGGACGGTGCTTTCTCCCAGAGCTCTGGGTCTCCAGCTCACGGCCCCACCTTTCAGCCCCTGCTTGCGGCCCAGGTCACAGCCCCGGGTCACGGTCTGGGCTCATGACCTCAGGTCACAGCACCAGCTTGCAGACCAGGTCACGGCCCTGGCTCATAGTCTGGCTTATGGCCCCAACTCATGGCCCCAGCTCTGGGCATAAGTGACGCAGTTTGTGCCAGCAGACACACGGTGACTACTGGAGACCCCAGAGACCTCCATGGAAAGACACAAACAGAGCGGAGTGGTGGACACTGAAGACTGCAGCAGCTGGTGAGCTGAGTCATCTGATCTCAGACGGCCCCCAGGAAAAGGTGGCGATCGGCTGATCGCCATTTTGGAAAGGGGCCGAGCTCAGAACTCAGAAAAACTGCTAGGGGTTTTTGGTGCTGGGACAAGGTGGGACAAGGTGGGACAAGGTGAAGCAGAGTTCAAATTCAAGTTGGCAGGAGGGAAAGGAGCCAAGTTCAAACTGGCAGGGAACTGAATCCAAGCCAGTGGGAGACACACAGTGTGTCTCCAGCTGAACAAATTGGGTTTCAACCCCACAACCAGTGATCAGGCTGAACTTCAATAGAACGGGTGAAGCCTTGCTATTGAACCCAGCCGGGAACACTCGCTACCCTGCCAAAATCTACTGCTGGGATTAATCAACAAGGACCTGGGTCTGTCTACTCTGTCTACCAGTGACAGCAGAGATGTGCCTGGAAGCAGACTTTTTTTCTTTTTCTTTTTAATATTTTTCCCATCCCTGCTCTTCTTTTTCTTTTTCTTTTTTTTTCTTGTTTTTATAGGAAAGTGACTTTCTAGTTTTTTGCTGTTTTTTTTTTTGTTGTTGTTCTGTTCTTGTTTTTACTTCTTCCTTCTCTCCTTCTCTTCTGTTTTCTTTGCTAGTTCCCCAATGTTTGCACAATTTCCCCCTGGCTTCCAACTTTGCTTCTCATCTCTTTCTCTTCTTCTATTTCTCTATCCTTCCTAATAATCACTTTTGAATTTTCTCCCCTGAGAGTAAAATCACTGTATTGAGGTCATATTTACTGCATACAAGTTTCTGTTTTATTTTGGATATTGTTATATGACCACAAATCTAGTTCATAAGGTATAAGGTGGCAGATCAATAGTTACTACAGTTTGTTATTTTCTAGACTTGTCTGATGCTATTGTTGTTGCTGATTGTACTACTTTAGCCAAGGTGACAGAATTGTTTTACTGAGTTCTTCCATGCATGCCAAGACTGAGATTGGCAGAGGGTCACAAATAACACTATAGGCCACGGTCAAAGAACTAAGGGCTGGCCAAATAGACAGCAACTTCTCAGCCCTAATAAATTGAAGAGGCAAGATCTTGCAACAGACTCATAATACAAAAACCAGCTACACCCGTAAGACATCTCTGAGGAAGCAGTCATTTCCAAAAGGATCATCTCTGAATTTCTTGTAGAATTCAGCTGTGAAACTGTCAGGACCTGGGCTGTTCTTTGCTGGTAGGTTTTTAATTACCTCTTCAACTTCAATGGCTGATATGGGTAGGTTTCAGTTGTTTTAACAGGAAGCAAGGACTCCACTGACATTTGGACTCCAGACCATGTGTGTCATACTCTGGCAGAAAATATGTCTACATTTTGCTCATGATCTGAGACTTTGTAGGTGACTAGATTAAGGGTGGTAGACTAATTAATCTGGTAGAGAACATTTCAAGGCAGCCCAACATTCAGTCTGTGGCATGAGTAGTGATTGGGAGCTTTCAGCCTGCTCTACATTGAGAATTAAGAGCAACCAGCATATCTGAGTGATTTTAAAAGTTTTGAATTTTATGAGAAAGGAAGCTCTGGTAAGGTTGGGGCCTGTAAAACTGGAGTAGAGGAGAGCTTGGTTGCTGAAATGATTAGCATTAAAAAGAAGCAACATAAATTACAAAAGGGTGATAGGAAGAGGATCTTGAGGGCATGTGAAGAACAAACAATAAAAGTAAAAAAAAAAAAAAGCTTACATTTTAAAGTAGCAGAACAAAAGTGATTTTATCCAAGAGGAAAAAGAGGAAATATAAAAAAATAGAAAATTGGAAATAAGATGGATTTCTGAATAAAAAAGAAATACCTCTTTAAGCTCATCAATTAAAAATATAAAATCTTATAGATTAAGAAAACATAATCCAAGAATATATGATCTATAGCAGATACATTTAAAATAAAATGCTGAATAGATTAAGAATAAAAAGTTGGAAAGCAAGTGTCAGCCAACTATGAGTCAGAATAAAGCTGAGGTAATTATTGTAATAACTGACAAACTGATACAGATGAAATGGAAACCAAATCAGGAAAATATAACTACCATTAACACAGATGCAGTTAAAATTCCACGTTTGTACACATAAAGCAGCAAATGACAAAACTTTAGGGAGAAACATAAAAATTACGTGTTATGATTTTAATGCACATTCCTTAGAAATGAATAGATTCATTAAAAAATCTACTCAAAAACCCTAACAACAAAATTAATAAGCTTATTTTATTAAACACAATGAGGACAATACATACAATGAGCAAAGTACACATATTCTTAATTAAAAACTATTACAAAATGTGTCAATAAATCTCAAATGCATAAAGAACTGTGTTATTTGATTTTAAATTGTTAATTAAAAATCATTTAAAAATAACTCAAAAAGAAAAAAGCCAAAAGCTTCTAAAGTATGTTTAGAAACTATACAACATATTACAAAATAACTTTTGGATTAAAAAGGAAACCATGGAGGAAATTTAAGAAACATTTAAAACTCACTAGTAGTAAGAAAACTGCATGTTAATGAGCCCCGATGCTTAGTGAAGTGCTAGATAAGTAGTAGCTTTGTGGGAAATTTACTGGTTTAAATAAAGTCAGGAGGGAATAAGAGATTAAAAAAAGCCAAGATTAGCATTCAATTCTATAAGTAAAAAGAATGAACCCAAGAAACAAACTAGAAGGATATAATAAAGATGAAAGAAAGAAATGAGTGATAAGAAATATAATTAGAAAAAATTATGAAATAAAATGTGTTTTTTTGAGAAGTTTGACAATATAGTCACATTTACTGAGGGGAAAAAGATTCACATAAACATGTAACAAAAAATGTATGTGTGCACTTCCATCTCTATTCACATGCCCATTGTGGAAGAGAGACTGTCTGAGGCCTACACAATGGTTCATCCTGTTCATCTAGTTATTAAAGTTCTCCTCTGCTGAAGTTGCTCTTCAGTGAGGAGTCACAAGGGACGTAAATTGTTACACACTTTATGCCCATTCGAAGATACATCTCTTTCTAGGCAACGCCCAGGTCTTTCTTTCATAGAGTTTCCAGTAGTGTTTCCTGCATGGTAGGGCTGTAAAGTCATAGTGCTGCCTTGTCAACTGAAATAAAACTGCTTTTCATGATCTTTACTAGCAAGTACAAAGGGAAAAATAATCTGACAGATCAGTGATTAGGTTCCAGAGGTTTTATTGATTTGCTGAAGTAAAGAAATACTATCTGATAAAGAAGTTGGGTTTGAAGTCACTCCGTAAGTTCATCAAAATAAATCGTTATTTTCATGCAGATGTCTGTCTCTGTACAGAGTGAATGGAGATGTGATAAAAGTCAGTACCTGTGTGTCCTTCAAGTTCTTCATGATGTAATTAATCTCTGCAACTCCTCCAAATATAACAAGATGAAAAAGTAATGCTGGCTTTATGTCCCAGAATTACCTAGGCAGTTTTGATGGGCACCGCCGCTGAGGCTGAATATCAATTTTTTGTGCTCATTCTCTGATCATTCAACATTTGCTCACTGAATGCCTTTTCTGTCACCAGTGTGATGATGTCCACTTTGATCTGAAACTGGGAAAAAGAGAGAAAGTTTTGGGCAGACTCTTACTACCCTCTTGAGGATGATGACTTTACAACACTTATGCTTACTTCACCTGGTTCCCGATAAAGGCAGGAACTCTAGGAACTATCTGCTAACCAGATCCTGACCGTCTGATGGATTCACTTCTGGGAGTTACGGCAAGTTGCAAATAAATACGCACTACAGGAAGGCCACACTGAACCCTCACATTATGCCCACAGGGTCTCAGCCTTTTCTCCACCACCCACATCCATACATTTCCATCTGGCTTTTCTCACTTTAGTTTGGCAACTTCGCTCCAGAAATGTTTGTGAGCCGAGACAGTTCTATGGGGTAATTTGTACCCAGTAAGGCCTCCTCAGACGTGACTGTGAGCATAGATAAGACTGTTTGGACAGATTTGAAGAATTCCTTTCCCTCTGACATGGGCCGGTTTAGTATGTTATCCTGAAGCATCCGTGCCTCCCTCTTTCTTGCCTACTCTTCAGATATCTATAAGAAGGACAAACCTCTTTGTTCAGAGATAAAATCCCAAATCACTTGACTCTATCATCATTTTCACTTTACCACATTTTTCTTTTAAATTGTCAAGACACCAGCTTCTTCTTTTGACTCTCTTTTAAGTTAACCTATAATGTTCATCATCTCAAATGGGGTTCAGTTGCTCTTGATTATGAACTCTTCTTGCGCCCCCCAAATACATCCTTGCCTCGTCTCACTCTATGCTCCATTGGTCTCGGCCTTTTCTCATGACCCCTGTCTACACATTTCCACCTGACTTTTCTCACCTTTTGGGGGAGGCTGGTGACTCTACCCCAGGTCATCCTGAGGTTGTACATGGGTCTATTCTCAATATAAAAGTATAGAAATATCGTTTATTCAATTGAGCTAACATGGCAGCAGTTGAGCAAAGGTCACCCTGTGGTTCCCCCACACCATGTGCAGTGTTGGTTTCTTGAAAGCAGTCTAGACACAAGCCCTCTTCGTTTCTCACCTTGGCTTCTTTAGTCACAGGGCTTTTAGTATTTTGACTTATGGGGCCATGACCCCTTCTATTATTCAGGTCAGATCTGTTTGTTTTCAAGATACATTTTGTGTCAGGGTTGTCAACTCTTAATATTCATTGTTTCAAGTTGATGCCATTATTTCTAAGTAAATGAGGCAAAACTGGACAAGCACTATAACAATTAATGAATTTTTATTCCAAGTTGTATAAACTATTGCCAGATCGATGTAGGTTAATTTGGGGACCTTCAGAAAAGAGTTAAGATTTCAGTGCTTAAAAATGTCCACCATAAAATGTAATAAATCTATTATCATGATCTCATTTCTCAGGTGACACTCTCACCACTAGCTTTGGTACTTAAAATGTGGCTCATAAAATTTATATGTATATTAAGACTAATTGACTGTTAAACTTTTTTAGAGAGGCACCTTCAGAAAAATATCTAATTGGAGTTGGTGAATGTAGATTTAAAGCAAGTGAAGCAACCTAAGATCTCAATATGGAAATTCAATAACAAGTCAGTCAATCATTATATCCACACTTACTTACACTGCAGTCTAGATTTGAATCATCCAGAGACAAAAGGTACTGGGCAAAGAAATATTCTCTCCCAAAAGGTGACTATAGATTAGGGTATCCCTTCTTACAGGAGTGCTAAATGTGATAATTTATAAACATGATTCTTAAGAAGACTTTACACATGGCACTGGAACAGAAATCTGGAGTAGCTGGTTTATACTTGCAGAAACTTTGGCAATGAATATGCTAAAATTGGAATGCTACAGAGAAGATTAGCATGGCTCCTGTATGATAATGGCACATCAATTTGTGAAATGCTCCATATTTGGGTGTGGTGGTACACATCTGTAATCCCAGCACTTTGGGAGGCTGAGGCAGGGGAATCACAAGTCAAATCAAGCCTGGGCAATTTCATGACTCAAAATAAAAAAAAAAAAAATTCCAGGGCTGCAGCTTGTGGTGGAGCACTTGATTAGCATGTTCAGGCGCTGGATTCAATCCCCAGTATCACAAAACAAACAACAAACAAACAATAAAACAGAAAGACACGCTGCTTCTCCATACAACATATTCCTCTAATTAGGAATATAAGCAGTTAGGCCCTGTGACTATAAACACACTATCGCACTATAAAGTTAGGTTAGAGACAGAGTTCATCACAGGCATCAAACTATTATGAATATTATGGAAATATGGGATTTATTTCAGGAATTAGAACTTACACAAGTCCAAGAAAGCTGAGGAAGTGAAAGTCTGAAGGGAGGGTTAGAGGACACAGAACAGTCACTGTGAGGTCCTTCTGAAGCTTTGGAGTGAATGGAAAAGTCATACTTTAAGGCAAATGGGGGGTGGGGTGGTGGGGGCAAGTTCCTCCAGCTGTGGCAGCTGGATCTCCAAGTGGGAGCTTGCGGAAAGGTCCACTGTGAAGTGTTGGCTCTTCAGGGCCGCGACCTGTATTCTGACGTTAGGCCTGAGCTGCTGTTGCTCCTCAGGGCTGGTCGTTTGGAAGACACGCTAGATGAGGAGCATTGATAAGGGTGAGTTACAAGCTGGGCGCCTCTGTTTCTGCGCCTTGCTGTGTCTGACTGATCAACTTCTAAAAGTAATCGCTTCTACTTCATTTCTGTCTTTCAATTCTTGCATAAGCGCCCATTCCCATATTGTGGTGGGAGGAGAATTCTGGGGAGTGAAATTTGTAGTTGAACCCATCTGACAATAGCACAATCTAACCAAGTCCACCTTTTGTTAACTTGCCATTTATAGACACCTCTTTTAACCATGTTTAATACTCAAATAAATTCAATAGCAAAATCATCCTACTTGCAGTCATTCTTCATACAGTCAAAAGCCTGCTAACCTTGTCCCCAGCAGGCTATATGCCAAGTGCCACTATACATCTTTGGATGATGTTCACCTTCTTTACTTGTGTCACACTTCTCCTTTGATATCTTATATCTTGAATGCTGAAATATAAAAGTGTTCAATCTTAGCAATTTTGTATTCAGTAGTAGGGAAAGGGAAAAAATAGAAACAAAAATTGTTCAGAACACTTCAGCGGGTCGTGGCTCTTGATCTTTTGAAGTGGTCCAGGTCTTCATAGGAGAAGGGTCGAGGCTTTGGAGCCCAGCCTGCCATGAGTTGTAGTTATCTATTGACTTTAATCACAGGACCTGAAACTACTAAGTTATGCTCCAAAGGTACTCTTGCATTTTAGACGGACTCCTTCCTGCCCTCATTGTGTAGTCACAAACCAAGTTTCCCTTGTTAAGCCAGGATCAATCACTCCAAGTATCTCCCTTCTCTGCTTGTTTATTGGCAGGAGAAATCCAATGTGGCCAGGAAGCAGTTTCGGCTTTTACTGTCACTGACGAATGGATAAAGATAATATAGTTCTATACATACATACACACGTGGAATATTATTCAACCATGAAAGGAGACCCCACTGTTTGTGCAAACGTGGATGCCCTTGGAAGACATTAAGTGAAATATGTAAAGCACAGAAAGACAAATATTGCAAAACGTTATTTATATGTGGAACCTCAAAGGTCAAACTCATAGAAGCAGAGAGTGGTGGCCAGCATCATGAGGGTAAGAGGAAATGGAGGGGGAGTATTTGTTCTAAGGTATAAACTTCCAGTTTTACAATGAATAAGTTGGGGAGAGCTAATGTGTAGTATAGTGACAACACTTAACCATACTGCATTGTTTAAATTTGATAAAAGAGTATATTTTAAGTGTTTTTACCCCTTTCTGTCCACAAAATGGTAACTATGAATGGTGATGTTAATAATTTGATTTTGGTAAACACTACGCAATGTATATATATCAAAACATCATGCACACTTTGAATACGTGCAATTTACAGTTGCCAATTGCATGTTTTAAATTTAAAAAGTAAAAGAAACTTAGACATAAAAGAGCCTTGTATCAATGATATAACCTCTTAGAAACTAGGAAAGAATAGCCAATTACGCTCAAACTAAGCAAAAAGAAGTAAATTATATCAAGCCATACATCAATAAAATTGAAACTTTAAAACAATGAAAATAAATGACACTAAAGTTCATCTTTGAAGAGAACATTAAAATTGAAAACCTCTTCTCAGTCTGGTCAGAAAGAAGAGAACACAAATTGCCAGTCACAGGCATGAAAGAAAGGAAATCACTACTGATCTTACAGACATTGTGAACAACTTGGTACCAATATGCTAGAAACTTAGGTTAAATAAGCAAATCCTTTGAAATTAAAAAATAACCCACAATTTTGGAGAAAATATTTGTGAACCATATCTCTGATAAGGTATTTGCCGAATACACAAAGATATAAATAACATAGAAACAGCTCTTACATTTATTTCAATAATAACAAGATAAATAATTCAATTTAAAAATGGGAGAAAGATTAGAATAGACATTTCTCCAAAGAAGATACATCAGTAGCTATTAAGCACATGGAAAGATGCACAACATTGTTAGTCATTAGGAAAGTTCAAATTCAACCCACAATGTGATACCACTTCATGCCCACTATAAAGGCAATAATAAAAAAGGCCGTATCAGATGTTGACAAGCAAGTGCAGATATGACGACCCTGATGCCTTCTCAGTGAGAGTGTTCTCTGCTGATGTGCTGAGAACGTTGCCAGGACTCTACCACACCAAGTACAGCTACTTGAGAAAACAGCTTGACAGTTCCTCCAAATGTTAAACGTGGAGTTAATATCTGACCCAGAAATCTCACTCCTCAATATGTTAGTATTTAATCATGCTGACAATAGCTTTTTGAATGACCCGTTTAGTCTTTTTTTTCAATGCCTCTTGAGATCAGTCGAGTTCAAGGAAACTGGTTTCAGTCCTGGAGTCCCATTTTAAATGTCAATTACATGAAGGCTGAAAATTTGGAAGTTTGTAAAACACTAATCAAAAAGATGAAGAAAAATAGTCATTTTTCATATTGACTCCAAAGAGATATGGGATACTGTAATCTGGATATTTCCTACCGCTGGATTCTAATAAAAATCACAACTGTGTAATAATGCCAGTGATCAGAGAAACCAGTATGTGCCTTTCAGGGGCAAAACCCCTCTGCGAAGAGGAGTGAATTTGAGAATTACTTGATGAACCTGCGAGTGTTGTCTTTGGCATTCCTGATATTTGATTCTGTGATTGTCATAATTTTCAATTTTGGAGGTAGGATTTCATAACACCACTAAATATTTTTCATGTTAAAAAACAAAAAATTAAAAATTAGAGTCAAATAGTTATTATAATTATTTTGTTTTATTGGAGGGGACACTAAGTTAATGAAAACATTAAATTCCTTTTCTGTCTCTATCTCTCCCTTTCATCTATTCTTTTTTCTTCTGTTTTTCTTACTTTCTCCTTTTCTTCTTCTCTTGTTCTTTTCTGCCTTGACCTCATTCTTTTCATCTCCCATTATTCATTCACTTTCTGTCCCACCTGTTATTCCTTCTTACTTTTCTCTTCCTTTCCGCTCCAGTTCTCTCCTGTTTTTGAGTGACTTATGCTGATAATGTTCCTGGGACTCTGTTGTATAAGAAGCCTGATCCACCCATTTATAGAAGTTTTACTGGAGAAAGTGCAAGAAGGTGAAGCAGAGGCAATTTTCCTGAGGACAAATATGCCTGCTGAGAGAGAAACCTTTCCAACACGAGGGAGTTGAGACACACAGACTTAGTCCAAATGCCTGTAACTTCATACTTAGAGAGTACTGTACGATTCTTATCCGTTTAGAACATGAAAACCATAAATATTTAGATAGTGATGTAAAGTGTATCAGGACAGCAGGGGGAAAACCTCAAACAAGGAGTCATTTTTAATATTTTTTCCATTTTCTTTCACCAGTGCTACTCCTCAGAATCCTTTGCGGAGCTATTGCTGCTCGGAGTTGGCCAACATTTCCAGGTGGCTGGCTTGCATTCTTTCTCCTCTTACCTGCAGCCCCTCTGCTCATCTGATCTGCTTCTCACTCTTCATTGCTTAGCTATTAATTCATTTCTTGAAGTCCAAAATAACTTCATCAAATAAATGAATTCTTCCTGACATTGTCATTCCATAACTATTTGCACATACATTTTTTTACAGTGCTAATTGTAATTAGTCTTTCAAAATGGGGACATCTTATTTGTTTTTTCTAGAGAGAACTCATATGGAAAAGGAGAGAACTCATATGCATCCACTCACATGTACTTGTGGAGCGTAAACTCTATGTAGGAACTGGGCAAGAAGGCATTGAATCCACATTTGCACAAGGAAGCCAGGAGATGATTTTTTTCCTCTCAAAACTGTTGACTTAAATGATACCACTTTTTTCCCTCAAACTATCTCAACTAGATCTAGTGAAATTGCCCTTTTATTTATTAACTGTTCTTTTCTTATGTTCTCCTTTTCCCTGGAGTTTGTGCCTTAATCTACTGTCCACATCTTTCCCAAAATTAAGGAAGTCTTCTGCTTTTATTTCATTGAATAGGTTTCTTATGCCCTCAGACTTTCCCCTTTTTCCTTCAGGTACCCCAAAATACAGATATTTGCTCATTTAATGGTTGTATAAAGGTATTGAATGTTTTCTTCATTCATTCTTCTTTGGTCTGATTGGTGTCTTTCAAAAGACATGTCTTCAAGTTCAGTATTCTTTCTTCTGCTTGATCTAATCAATATTTTTTAGTATATGTGCTACCGAAGCGAGCACTAGACTATATTTTTATTTGACTAGTTGAGTGTTTCATTTCCAAGACTTTTGTTTGGCTCTTTTTCAAAATCTTTATCTGTTTGTTGAATTTCTCTGTCATGATTTACGTGGTCTTTCTAATTTTGTTTAACTCTCTATCTTCTTTTGGATCTCACTGAGCTTTGAAAATCATCATTCTTTAAAATTCTCTATCAGGCATTTCATTCTTGTTGATTTCTTTGGGATCTATTGCTAGACAGTTATTGTGTTCCGTGGTGGACTTATTATTGTGGTCAACTTGAGCAGGAACACCCAGCTGGCCTGAGTTGGTGGGTTCGGGGCGTAGAGGATCCACCTGAGGATTGTTGCCGACATAACATGAAGGAGAGCAGGAGCAGAGGATGAAGGCTGGCTGTTTCCCAGGGAACTCTGTTGTGGCTGGTTCTCCCAAAGGGGACTCGACTGTTCTCGTCACAGAAGGAGCTCAGGGCCTCGCTGTCACTGAGGATGGCTGCTGTTTGCTTTGGGGAACTCTGGTCTTCATCTGTGCTGTGAGCATCGTATCCTGGTTCCAGTACAGATTTCTTCAGCTTTTTAGTGCAGACATGGATGTACATGGGGCAGTGCTGTGGGCTCCCAGCCCTCAATTGGAGCTTTCACATCTCCAGTACATAGATAGACATTCAGCACTCTTCATGCATTTGGCTTGTGTGTGTGTGAATGTTGTAATTTGTGACTGTCCTATATTAAATCTGTTCTCTTACACCCATTGACTCGAGAAAGGTAACTAATACAAGTTCTTTCGGAGGCGTTGTATTACCTTGTCTTTTCATATTCCCTGTGTTCCTGTGTAGAGAGTTGTGCTTCTGTAGACCACTTGTCTCTATCATTTTTAGGAGGTGGCCTTTTTAATAGGTGTCTTTACCCTGAAGATATGTCTTGGGCTGCTAGTTTGGTATGCAATTTTGACTTTGTTTCCAATAAGGCAGTGTACTGTAGTCTCTCTATAACTTCTTTGGCTGTAATTAATGACTTGGGCATAGTACATACTGTGGCAAGGCCTAAGGGACCTATTGTCTCTGAAGGCCACACAAGAATGTGGACATTATTGGCTCAGGCATGTGTGACACGGACTCCAGTAGGTGTGGGGTGCTTATTGTGTTGCTCCTTCCATAGTGGGAGTGGTGGCCTCTGTTCTGCAAAGGAGTTTCCTGCGGTGCTACTGATGCAAGCTCTGCTGGTAGCAAAGGTTCTTGGTACTGGCAGCCCCAGCAGGGATGAGGCACCTGAGGCTCCTGTCCTCTGAGCAGGCAGCGGTGAGGTCCAGATGGTACATGGAGGGGAGCAGTGGTAAGCACTTTAGCACCTCTCTGTGGCACTCGTGCCCAGCTGTAACAGGACTGCGTGGTCATACCCAGTTCAAGGGTGGAGTGGCAGCAGTAACCACATTAGATAGGTCCTCCCAGGACCAAGCTGTGGCTTTGGCCGGGGTGGCAGCTGAAGCTGTGGCTTTTCTCTGACCCTTTTGACTACAGTGTGCATTCGGGAGCCAGGTGGTGGCTGGAGCCATGGAATGGCTCATGGCCCCATCCACATACACTTGTGGGCAGAGAAGCAGCAGGAGCCACGAGTGTTCCCCCAAGCACTGTCAGCAGCAGGTGCCTGAGCTTGGCTGGGGCTGGAGGAGAGAGCGGTGGTGGGAATTATGTAGGCCTTCAGGCCTGGTGCTGGCTTGAGTCCACACGTGGACTCCAAGGGAAGTCCCCATATCTTCTTCTCAAAAGCAGTACCCTCTGTCTCTCCTCCCTGTGTCAGCATCTGTCCCCTGCAGCACAGGACAGCTAGTAGACTTGGGCCACAGTCGCTCTGCCAGGTTAGGATTGATTTGTAAGGCATCTGCCCCCTGAGCCAGTGCAGTGATATGTCTGTGAGGGTCCCAGAGATGGGAAATGCGGGGGTTATCTGACCCATAAAGCAGCTCAACTCCAGACCATAGGTCACTTCCCAAAGTGGCTCCCGTCTACCGCAGCTCTCAGGGGTAACTGGGAGATGATGTGAGATCCTTTGCCATTTGGCTTGCTTGGCTAATTGGGCTGCAAGCCTGTGCGGACTGTGAAACTTTGCAGTAGCACAGATTGCTAGAATCTGTACTGAGAGACTTTGCTGGGACACTTCCCTTCATCCTCACCCCTGGGGAGGGCAGACTCCCTCCCCCACTGTGGACTCAAGTGGCGGTTGTGGGAGTGTTTTGTTTCTCTCTCTGTGCTGTAGTCCCCAGTGTCTGACTCTTACAAGGTTCTCCTCTCTTTTTGCTGATTTCCAGTGTTGTCCTAAGGTCATTCACCTCAAAATACAGCTATCTGCCTTTTATTTTGGTTCTTTGTGGAGGAGGAAGTGAGCGACGTGCTCCTCTCTTTAGCGATTTTGAATCTCCTGGAACACAAATTTTCAATTATGTGAAAGCTGGAAAACTAGCTTAGAAATTTTTCTAATTTATTTTCCATCATGGAATGAGAGGAAGAAATGAAGCATAGTATATTAGATAATTTAACCCAATTTTCTTTCTCTCTCTCTTTCTCTCTCTTGCTCCCTACCTCTTTCTTTTTTTCTTTCTACAGAGTCACAAACAGAGAGGTAAAAAGTGGCTAAGTGAATAAGTTGGTTTCATAATTCCCTAGTACAGAGCTGGGACTAGCTCCAAATCTTGGTTCTTTAGCCAGTGAACTTCACAGATAACATGATTTTGAACTAGAGAATAAAATGTAAGGTAACTCGTTCTTCCTTCATGTAATTAAAGGTTAAAAATAAACTTGTTAAGATAAATGTCACAAGCTCCTATTCACTGGTAAGAAAGTGCCTTTAATTCTTATTATTTAACTCAACAGATATTCATTAGCTTTGTTTCCTTTCCAATTTGGCTTGGATTCCGTGATCAATTATTGTTCTCAGCCATCACCTTCCATTCCCTTCAGACATGTACTGTCAGTCTCACCCTTTTTCCAGCCCCCGCTAGAGATCAATGATCTGTTTTCTTGATTAATGTCTCTAGGTTTCTGAGAAGTGCTTCAGAAAGTCGCAAAACCAAGTCACTGGTGTCCTTGTTAGTGCGGCTGTTCCAAGCTCTCTTAGGCCTCCAATGCTGCTTAACAATCCTTTTATGCATCCATAGCAGGGTCCTTTTCTAACCACACAGATTTCATAAACTGTTGCTTTTCTCAGTCCTCAGCCTCATCGTTGGCTGTTAGCTGATCAAGTGATGTTTCCTCCATTACTGAGAATGTCTAGACATCAACGGAGCAGTCCTTCTGGATTCTCCCTATTCATTCCTGAAATTAAATGTACTTTCTCATCTTTCTTTCCTTCCTTAGAGAAAGCATAGGAGTGGGCAAGCAGGGGCTCTGGGGTCAGCTCTTCAGTCTGTTAGCGGGTGGCTGTAACGTAGGTTACTTAAGTGGAGCAGTAACAGTATGTACCTACCACACAAGCTTGCTAAGAAGTAATGAAGTAAAGTACGTGAAGAGCAAGATGCTTAGCACAAAGGGAGCATGCAGGTCAGCGGGGCTAGTTCTGTTGTTACTATTGTTGTGATTCTTACATAAAACTGATCATTTTAAGTAGCTTCTGGACTGCTGATGAAATTCAAGCTTAGAATTCATGGTTGGCCGAGACAGTCATTAAGATCTACCAACCCGCGCTAGAACAAAAGACTGCAGCCTGGGCTGGAGGTGTGCCATCGCGATCCCTGGCAGCAGGGAGCATCTCGGTCCCGCCCTGGGCACCCAAAAGCGGCATGGCGGTGCCTCCAGACTGCGGGATTTCCCCACCCAGGTGAGAGAGAGGGCCCGCGCTAGAACAAAAGACTGCAGCCTGGGCCCATGCACTGGCAGGGTCTGAACCCATCAACATGCATAAAATCTAGGCCTCCTCTCTGGTGACACTATCTTCTGCTGTTTTCCCACCCACACTCTCTCTCTCTTTTTTTTTTTGGTTGTCTGTATGTTTGTTTTTTCCTCCTTTTTCTTCCCCCATTGTCCCTCTTTTAGCTTTTTTCTTTGTTCCTTTCTTTTCCCTTCCCCTCTCTGAAGTCACCATTACCAAGTAGAGCCAACCATGACCTTGTCATTGAAGATAACCCTGGAGGACTAAAGTTTATAAGAACCAAGAAACACATATACCCAGAAGAAACTGCGGAAACAGACATTCCCAAGGAGGACGCTATTACCTATCTTTTTGTAACCTCATACAAAGAAAATATCAAACCAACTCGGAGAACAAACTAAAAGGAGTAAAGTACATATGTATACAAAGAAAATGACCAGACATAGAACCAAGATGCAACCCCAGACCCCCAGCACAAGCAGAATAAATATAGAGGACAATAACATCGAGGATGTCAGAAGACACCCAACCAAACTCTCAGAGATGATAGCAACAGAAGTTCAAAAACACATAGGCGCAGCAATAGAGAACATCAGGCTAGAGGTAATAGACCAGGTCAGGAACGAGATGACCAACATAATGAAAGATTTGCTTAGTGAGTTCAGGGTAGACACAGATAAAAAAACAGAGGAACTAAGAAAAACAATTGAAAATTTGAATATACAACTTAGCAAAGAAATGGAGCCCATGAAACAGATCCAAACAGATATCCAAGAAATTAAAAACTCCCTGGAAAGTATATGAAGCCGAATGAACGAGAGTGAAGATAGAATCTCAGAACTAGAAGACAGGTCAGCAATCAGTGAG